>JANHFT010004715.1:51053-69526 GCA_032467955.1 Pseudoxenodon macrops
ATTTTGCCACCAACAGTAAGATTGTGTGTGGTGTTATCAGAAAGACTCTTGTGGTTCTTTTTGGCTTGGACTATTGCTGGCTGTTAAGAAGGTGAATTAACAGCTGTTGCACCGAGAAGACTGATTTATAATTTCATAGACTTTAGAACTGCTAAGACAGATAACTAGTAGTCTGTTAATATTAAAACAAGGTTTGTTTGGACGCTGTTTGTGCTGTGTTCCTTCGTCCGGCAGCTGGGACAGAACAGAAATCAGGAAGCCATGAATTTTAGTTCTGTCTTAAGCATGGAGTCAGTTTGGTTACTTTGGGGTAATCTCTCTCTCTCAGCTACTTCCGAAAAAGAAGAGGAAATAGGGACTAGTTCAGGCACTTGGCAAGATTAAAAATAAAAGCTTCTTAAGAAGAAATGCATAGTATTTCATTTTACCTAAGGTAGATTTTGGAATTCAGCTTCTTCATTTACTTCCTATCTTGGACTGCTTCAGTTTAAGAAATATTCCTTCTGTTTCAGAAAGCTTTTGGGGCAGACAAGAGAAAAATATATTGCTGTTAGCAATACATTCAGTAAAACCACTAATGCAGAATTATGAACCAGAATAAAAGGAAAAATATTTTTTCCCCCTGCGAATTTATAATCCTTTGAATATAAATGTGTTTTGGGAGGTTGAACTATAAAAACATATCTTTGCTTTTGAAGCGAATTCAGGCCAATTTATTTCAGTTACCACATGCTAAAGACGCCTCGCCAATCACTCCCCTCTCCCTTGTGACTCTTATCTAAAATTATTGTGCGCAATACATGTTCTTTTCACCCAAGTATTAAGTCAGCAGGGTCATATTTTGCAACTGTTTCATGTGGCCTTTTCTTTAAATTTGCTTACTGCCATGGGACCTTAGACAGTGGCTAACCATGACTCGACTTCAAAGCTACCAGGATTAGGCCTACCTAGATAGGGCTATCAGATCTCGCAAATGATTAGATAGCAAGAAAGAAATGTACAAACACTGTTTACTGGCTGTATGGATTTTCCCATCCGAGATTTGCTAGTCCAGTACTTTGATGGGATTCCTCCAATCAGCTAGCCTGGAAATTTGGAAAAAACTTTCCAGAACAAGGAATTAACTACTCAGTCTTGTACTTTTGCATTGAAATTTTTGTATACTTGTTCATGATGCCATCAGGAAATGATCCTGACTTGGGGCTTCTGTCCTTTTTTTGTCATAAGGGACCCCAGTGAGGCTGACCTCTTCAGTTTTAATAGACAACTTTCCTTCTTCCTGAAAACAGGACATAGAGAAGAAATTGGTATTATATACTTTCTTAACACTCCTAACTTCTTTAGAAACAGGAGCATGGTGACTCACAAAATTAAGATGCTGGGCTGATTATCATCAGCCACATTTCAGCCCATTGCTGTCACAGGAGGGGTGAGCTCTGATCACATGTTCCAGATCCTGCCATTTGAAAACAGACAAGTGCAAGTAGATAAATGGGTACCACTTCGGTGGGCAACTTCACGGGGACATGAAAGGAGCCTCCAATTGGGTGTTCCCCGGTAACAGTGATGTCACTGGCAAATCCTTTCACCACAGAAACATTTAGATGCTTCCAACATAGAAGTATAGTATTTCTTTAGAATATAATCAAACCAAAATAACTGCTCATTCAGAATTTCTTCTTCTAGAAACTTTTATCTTATTTTAAGAAGTTTGAAGGACTTCTATTTTGTAAACACGCAAGTTCAGAAATTCAGAATTTCTTTCATGAATTGGTGAAAATTCCTCTCTGGTTGATGCAACCAAGATATTTATGAGTGTATTTATGTTTATTAATGTCCTTAATGTATGAACAACAAGGAAGAACTGATGAAATGTCTTTTTCTAATATATATCCTGATATGATTATTCTGAAAAAGAGGTAAGATTGACTTTACAAAATCTGAATTTGATCAAAGCCAAAAGTCTTTAAATGTTGCACCTTCATGAACAAGGTGAAAGTTTCTAAAAGCAACAGCTAACTGAATGGATTAGAGTTTTGGCTCCAGATGCAGTATCCCATATTTAGATTTAAGTAAGTACAATACAAAAACAGAATAGGGAAACAAGTAATGTATGTTTTGTCTATTTTAACTCTGAGATCAAGTCTTGCAGTAGGCAATGTTTTTATGGGTGTTTCCATGTTTTCATTTCATTTTTTTTGCTATGAAGGGCTATAGGGAGCTTGGGCAGTTTATATTCCTAGAATGAATGGGACAAAAATCCTTCTAGTGTAGGAAAGAGAAGTTAAGAGAAAAAATGGGTGTATTGAGTCTGACAGAAGCACAATTTACTGCACCCTTTGGACACATTACTTTAAATTGTGTGCTTGTATGCATGTGGGTGTGAGGGAGAGAGAGACTGGAGGGAGAGGGGGAAAAAAACTTGTGCCACTAAAAATTTGTATTTTTGCCATTAAATTCAGCAGAATGATCTATGGGGCACATGAAAGATATGGAGATGTTAAATAAGTGCTCCAGAAGCTGTTATGCACTTTCCTCCAAGATATCTGAGGGTGAATCTGATAATGATATACAGTAGCTGTTGTCTATGGTCTTCTACTTACATACAGACTTTGAGGCCATATTACATGCTGAGTTTTTTAAAAAAGTGTTAATGTACACTTCTTGGTACTTTAAAAAGAATAAGAAAGTGACATAGCAGTAAGTTGTTTTTATATTTTTAAATAGCTTTTACTGTTTTACTGTTTTTTGTTATTATTTTTGTTATTGTTTTGTATTATTTTTATGTTTTAGCTTTGTGAGACACCTATAGTCATACGAGCACTGAGTATCTATTTATTGAATATGTATTCCTTGAATGAATGAATGAATACATGAAGTTGGAAAATTCGTCATGTACAGTACTGTGCAAAAGTGTCAGGGGGTTGTGCAAAGATGCTGTAAATTAAGAGTGCTTTCAGAAATAAAAGTGTTAATAGTTTATTTTTGACAATTGACCAAATGGAAAGTAAATGAACAGAAGAGAAATCCAAATCAAATCAATATTTTCTTTTGTCGTCAAAACAGCATCAATTCTTACACTTACACAAAGTTAGGGATTTTGTAGGTTTAGGGTCAGGTGTACGATTAACCAATGATATAAGCAGGTGCTAATGATCATCTATTTCATATGTAGGTTGAAACACAGTCATTAACAGAAACAGCCTGTGTAGAAGGGTTAAAACTGGGTGAGGAACAGGCAAACTCTGCTAATAAGGTGAAGTTATGGAAGATAGTTTCATCTCACACACGACGGCACAACTGAGCACAGCAACAAGATAAAAGGTAGCTATACTGCATGAACAAGTTCTCTCCCAAGCAAAGATTTCAAAGCAGACTAGAGTTTAAAGATGTGCTGCCCAAGCTCTTTTGAAGAAGCACAAAGAAATGGGCAATGTTGAAGACCGTAGACCCGGTGGTTGGCCAAGAAAACCTAATGCAGCAGATGAAAGACACCTCATGCTTACTTCCCTTTGACATTGGAAGATCAGTTCTGCACAGAACTGGCAGAAACAGGAGGGACCCAGATATACCTATCTACTGTCTGGAGAAGTCTGGCCAGAAGTGGTCTTCATAGAAGAATTTCAGCCAAAAGTCAGACCTCTGACATGGAAACAATGCTAAATGACCCAACTATGCATGAAAACGTAGGAACTGGGGTGCAGAAAAATAGAAGCAGGTGTTCTGGATTGAGGAGTCAAAATCTGAAATATTTGGCTATAGCAGGAGGCAGTTTGTTCACTGAAGGGCTGGAGAATGGTACAATAATGAGTTGTCTGCAGGCTACAGTGAAGTATAGTGGCATTCCTTGCACGTTTGGGGCTGCATTTTTGCAAATGGAGTCAGAAATTTTGTCAGGATCAATGGTTCCTCAATGCTGAGAAATACAGGCAGAAACTTATCCATAATGCCAAACCATCAGAGAGATATGTGATTGGCCCCAAATTTATTCTGCAGCAGGACAACAGCTTCAAACATACAGCAAATGTCATTCAGAACTATCTTCAGGGTAAAGAAAAACAAGAAGTCCTGGAAGTGATGGTTTGGCCCACACAAAGCTCTGATCTCAACATCGTCAAGTCTGTTTGGGATTACATGAAGAGACAGAAGGATTTGAGGCAGCCTACATCCACGGAAGATCTGTGGTTAGTTCTCTAAAATGTTTGGAACAAACTTGAAGGAACCTTGCTGAGTTCTTTCAAAAACTGTGAACAAGTGTTCTTAGAAGAACTGATGCTATTTGGAAGGCAAAGCGTGGTCACACCAAATATTGATTTGATTTGGGTTTCTCTTCTGTTTGTTTACATTCCGTTTTGTTAATCAATAAAAAATTATTAACACTTCTATTTTGGAAAGCATTTTAACGTACAGCATTTTGCACAGTACTGTGCTTTTATATACATCAGATATTCGAGATGGAGATTTATGGACCCTGAGGGAGTTTAGAGATTTCCTTGAGGATTTGGTGGGTAGTTCAGCCAAGACCTAACTCATAGCCCGGAATGATATCCGCCAGAATTTTCTGTGACTCCCACCCTAAAAATGTTCTGGAAATCTTTAAAAACCTGGCTGTTCTCCCAGGCCTCGGTGTAGGGGGGCTGTGGAGCCCTGTCGGTGTCTTTTTGCTTTAATGGGGATATTGTTGTCCATACATTTTAGATTCTTTATTGTTTTTCTGTTTGAAATAGTAAAGTTTCCAGAGACATTATGGAATTGGATGGCCTCCAATGAATGAAATGAATAAATAATAATACAAATGAACAGATGGCATATTGGTAAAACATGTTATGGATAATAAATAGCATGTTTATAATAAAGGTGCAGTATCCACAGGAGAGAGTAAACAAAAATCAAGGTAATGGATGTGATCCTGTGATTCCCAAACCACACACTTTTTTGCCTGTGGAGACACAGGTGAGGCCTGTAAAAAGGGGAATCAGTCTTCAACGACACACCCACAGCCGCCATTTTAAATTGTTTCCCTCAGCAATGTATGCCCCTGTACAAAGGCTATTTAATTTATTTATTGTAGTTTATAACATTTATCTCAGCCTTGGGGCTCGGGATGGTAAACAACCATTAAAAGGATAAAATAGCAATAATATATAATAAATACAAATTGATAGTCAAGATAAACCCTCACAAGCAACCCATGGGATCACAGATCCCAACCCTTATGTCCACTGGCATAAGAAGGTCTTCTACCTGAAAGGTTTGGGGTTAATCCAATTTTGGGGGAGGGTGTGTGCGTGATGTTTCAAAGGACACATTATTTGGGATGCACCATATTTTGTAATCGCTCAGATTAGTATTCTAAAGTTTTATTGCCTATACTTCTTTTATGAAATAACTGTACTAAATTTTACAATTTATAAAAGATCTAATAGAAGCTTTTTGTTATTTTTTCCAACTGGCAAATATTCTGGCTGCATCTCCGTTGCTTTCTGCAATGCATTCTGCTAGCCCAATCTGTAGGGGGAATCCACAAAGCATATGGATGATTAAGTGTAGAGAATGGATAGAATCTTCAGATAATTGTTATTTTAAATTAACTTTTATGGCAAATCATAAAGGGCACATGCACAGGCAGAACAGTTCATGATTATAGGCTTGTTAGCGATCCTACCGTAGTATCCATGAAACATCAAGTTTCAGCAGAAAACCAAGAATAAAATGCTTACAATTAAAATACAGATTGTGACATTGAGAAGGTTAAGTCTTCAGCTATTTTTAGTTCCTAGCATTTTGAAAGATAAGCAAATCTGGAAGTGTTATTCCTTCTGAGCCTTATAACAAGATCTGTTTGATCTGCTTATGTACACTACTTTAGAAGACAAACAGCACGTTTATTAGACTGGCCATTAATTTAGTTGAAGGATGAGGTTTTCATAAGAAATATGTTCTGGAAAGAAAATTGCATGTTTATAATGAAGGCATGATTTTGAACGTGCTTTATTGGATCTGCTTTATTTATTAGCTGCTCAAGCTGAGAAAAAGGAAAAGAATTATCAGGGGGGAAAAATAAAAGAAAGAAAGATGGAGCAAAACTCCAGCTTGATCTAGGTTTCAGTTTCAGAGGAATGGCAGTGGGGAGAAAAAGTAGTGAATATAAAAATATTATTGTGTTTTCACATAGTAACTGAAGCACTTGGGTGGTCAAAACAAAGATTACATTAATCCTAAAGGTTAGTTGATTAGTAGAAAGCAGGCAATATGTTTTTAAGCAGTGAGTACAGCACAAGCAGTGGCAAATATTGCCCGAATGAGAAAATGTCCTGCTTTAGAGAGACTGTAGCCTCTAAGAAACCTTGCACTGTCTATTCCTGGAAGAAAAGGAAAGAAAAGATGTGCCATGTCCAGGGGAGGAGACTGGAGGAGTCATGATGCACATTTTCCAGTTGTGGTGCTAAGGAAGGAAGAAGCAGCCCGTTCGCCACAACCCGTTCACCACGGCCCATTTGCCATGGCCTGTTCACCACCGTGGCCCATTCGCTGTAGCCCGTTTACCATGGCCTGTTTGCCACTGGCCGTTTGCCACTGCTGCGGCTTGTTTGCCACCACGGCCCATTCGCCACTGCCACAGCAGCCCGTTCACCACAGCTGCCCATTCTAGAGCAGCTGATCAGTGCCTCACCAACCCCTGCCCCACCCGCCGCTATATTCACTGTATAAGATGCAAAGATATTTCCACCCACTTTTTTTGGGGGGGGGGGGAGTGCGTCTTATACTCCAAAAACTATGGTACTCCAGTGGATTCCCTAACATAAATGTCACTTACGATCAAAAGTTGTGTTGGGACTGGAAAAGGGGTGTTAAAAAAAGGGAACAGATGACTATCTTGCAAGAAGAACTTATAATATAGAATAATAAAGTTGGAAGGGACCTCGGAAGTCTTCAAGGCTAACCTCCTGCTCTATACCATTTCAAACAAATCATTGTCCAGTCTCTTTTTGAAAGCCTCCACTGATCCACAATTTCCGAAGGCAGGCCATTCCATTGGTTGATTGCTCTCACTGTTAGGAATTTTCTCCATAGTTCTCAGTTGCTTCTCTCCTTGGTGAGTTTCCAACCATAGTTTTGTGTCTCATGGAGCGTCACATGGGAGTGTCACATGGGAAGTACAGAACAGTTCTCAGCTGCTGCATTTGTAGTCATTCTAAAGGCATTCTGATCTCAGCACAGATGATTGGGAGTTGGCTGTACTTTTGATTTTCCTCATGTTGTTTTGGGAATAGAAGTCGCGTCCTACTAGCAGAGATACCCATAATAATGGTTGAGAAACACTGTTACAGAATGTGGTTTTTAGAAAAAAAAACCTATTAGCATAGTAGCTTTTACTTTGCAAATAAACTGTTTTGATTCTTACTTACGTTATGAACTTTTATGAAGACCTTAAAAGACACAGTTTTAGAAGTGGTAATGATTACTAAAATATTAAAAATCCAGAGGAAAAATGGTCATCAAGAAAATATGAGTTAATATTTTTACACCAAAGTTTTGGCAGAAAGGGTTGGATTTCATCACATTTAACTACGATGAAGATATAGAACTCATATTTGAGAATTCTAACAGTATAAGAAGTGTATCTAAGTAGAGCTAATGCTTCAAATCAGACTCACCTTAAATGTAAACTGAGATCAAGATGCACGAGGAATAGAATAATATATACACTACATTAAAGACTCCAGTTTGAAGAGCTATTATAAGAGGTATAATATTGGCAGCAAGACAAAGAAATTAATTCATACCCTCTTCTTACTCTAGCCATAGGAAGTGGACAACATTGAAGCAGAATATAGAAATAAATTGTCAGTGTTCCAAATATCATCCCCGGTCAAATAAGACTCCAAGGCCAAGCATTCCTCAAAGTTCCAATTTATTAGGAGAGACATGTTGGCACAAACTGGTGAAACCCAAATCAGAGCATTTGCAGGGTTCCACCCCTTAGTTGAAAGTTCAAGATCCTGCCCTTACACCCACAAGTCCATTGCATGGTCCAATGTCTCTCTGCCATGCTGGCAGCTTTGTCCACCTGGTGCGAAGACAAAGGATGACCTTGGCTTACTAGAAAGAATGTTATTATGGCTACATATATCCAACTCCACACTATCCCCCCTCCCATTTTCCTACAACAGAAAAATGCATAGTAGAATAACACAAAGTGTGGCAGGCCAAAATTCAACGAACATAAAATGCAGGCCTGACATACATGATGAAACAAAGAAAAATGAGTATATAAACGTGAAAGAGTATATGACAACGATAACTGCAGGGAGTTAGCTGAATGTGAAGAACCATGGCAGGGAAGGGCAGTTAATTTTCCCAAGGGGTCACATGAGAAGCTGGGACCGTTGTGGAGGGCCGAACCAATGTAACTGATTTGAAGTCATCCAATTCGGTCACTTCAACTCCTCAGGATGCTCCAGGTGAGTTTGAACCATTTTGGAGCAAGGAATATTATCCTGCAAAATGTTTGGCCAAAGAAGGAAATCTAAAATTGGGATATTGCTGTACATAATTATAAGGGATTTAGACTTAGGTTAGGTAACCCGGACCTATAAAAAAAGAAAATGCTTCCTATTAGATTTGCATATTTTTTCATGTGACTTTGTGGAAAATGGACTGTTGTTCTTCCAACAAAATTGCCATTAATTTACCAGAGCATTTTTGGATTTCCCACTTTGATCATCCACATCTTTTTAAAGTATCAATAATAACAACTGAAAATAAAAATATGTATCTCACCAAAGCTGTCAGGTAAATAGTCAGATTTTTAAAAAAGAAAATCAGTTAGAAACTGCTTGTGTGAAATATCTAATTTATTTTAACTGTTCTCAAATGTTTCAATGACTCTTCACTGTATGAATCATGAATGGATAGTTCTCCTTTAATTTCATGTTCATTATTAGTGGTATGATATCAGCTTTGTTGGGCACCATAAAGGTTACATAGGAACAGTGACAATAAATCTATCATCACTGCATTAAAACCCATTCCAGACAGCAATGTCACTATTTATTTATTTAATCAAATTTCTTTGTTGCACATCTGGTGGTTCAAGGTAACTCTGAGTGGCTTCCAGGAAGATAAAACACACAAACATATAATAATTATAATTATAAAACATATTAAAGTTACAAAAATTAAAACAACTATAATGATTAATTTATTATCTAATGAGATACTTATTTCTATCCCATTTTACCTGTTTTAAGGACTACTTTGTTTGTCTGCTTTAGAGATACTACGTATACCTCAGTATGGTTGTAGCATGGAGAACCACGTAATTTATTCAGTGAATCCAGTGGGAATCTGACATTTTCTATGGTCTATTTACATTCATATTCATACACAGCTGAGAGAAACGCAGGGATATCTTTTAGTACTTCATACCTTAAGCCAGCCTGCAATATTGCAGTTTCTTGTGCCTCATAAGGAACATTTGATGTGTTATATTTCACAACATGAAGGAATGCTATTCAAAGAACAATCAGAGGTCTAAATGGGCCACAAGTGTCTCTACATAGGCTTACTCTCATTGTCTCTCATTGGTTTTTTTTCCTTCTCTTTTCATTCTCTGAGATTGCCTGGAAAAGTCCCCAAAGTTTTCTTGACAAAATGTTTTAGAAGTGGTTTGCCATTGAATTCTTGCTAGACCTGAGAGAACAGGATTGCCTAAGACCACCCAGATGGTTTCATGCCCAGGTTAGGACTAGAATTCATGATCTGATGATCAATTGATCATGATCTCATGATCAGATTCTAGTCTGATGCTTTAACCACTACACCAAACTGGCTCTATATCAAGGTAAAGGTTCCCCTTTCACATATGTGCTAGTTCTGTGATGGCAAACCTATGGCACCTGTGCCACAGGTGGCATGCGGAACCATATCTGAGGGCACACGAGGCGTTGTCCTATGTCAGCTCCAGCACACATGTGCATGCTGGCCAGCTGATTGTCAGCCTTCCAGAGGGCCGGCGGAGGCCATTTTCACCCACCCCCGTCTTCCTTCCTGAAGAGCCAGCTCTGTCTGAAGATGTCTCCACGGTCATGTGGTTGGCATGACTAAATGCCAAAGGTGCACGGAACGTTGTTACCTGCCCACCAAAGATGGTCCCTATTTTTCTACTTGTATTTTTTACGTGCTTTCGAACTGCTAGGTTGGCAGAAACTGGGACAAGTAACGGGAGCCCACTCCATTATGCGGCACTAGGGATTCAAACTACTGAACTGCCGACCTTTCAATTGATAAGCTCAACGTCTTAGCCACTGAGCCACCGCGCCCCTATATCAAGGATAGAATAGCGTTAAAATTGTAAGTTAGAACTGTAATCAACCATATGTTAGCAATATACATACATTTTCATACACATTATGCATATTCTGCCTTGTTCCAAAAACACATAAAATACTAAAAGGCACTCTTGAGCTTCTCTCAGCTGTGTATGAATGTTAATTTAGGCAACCATACAAAATAAATAAAAAATGTATGTAAAATCTTAAAAATCACTTTACCGATGAACTAAAAACTGATTTAGCCAGTTTCAACTTTATATCTGAAATGTTTTAATTCCCACTTTGCATATTAGAAAAAAGTTATTCATACTTAATGGTTATGTTAGAGCTTTACTCAAAGGGCTAAGCAAAAAGATCTTGGCAGGTCATAAGCATAAAGTTATTTAAAGTTATTTATTATGTGCCATGGAATATAATTTATACAACTTGTTGATGGCATGCTGAGAAAAACCTGAGAGATAAAGTGCATAATTATTAAATATAGTATAGGGCTGGAAATAATACGTCCATTTTACTAAAAATGTAATCTTACTATACTGGCACAGGAACAAGATTTTATAGAGTAAAATAAATTATAATCTGAGTTCTGAAATATTAGAGGTCAAATAAATATTGTCCTATGCTGGCAAGTCACTGAGATGGATGTACAAAAATCTAAATTGACTTTCCTCATCTTCAAGGTTAGGCACTTATTTCCAATTGGCTGTAGTTACAATGGCCAGTATCAAAACCAAAAAGCGGGGGAATACTGTTTTGAAACATATTCTACAACACTGTTTAATCCTCGAAATGCAAAATGTTCATTGTTGTTTTCTAAAGTGCTTTTTCTCTTCTGCTCTGGTAACTGGTTTCATCTTTTACTAATGTTTACGATGTTCTTTATTAGTATCAGAGTATTTCCATGTCTTGTTGAAATGGTTACCTCAGGAAGCAAGCGGTGAACATCATATTTCAAATTATATGGCAATTTTTGTCCTCTGCAGACCAGGAGCTAAAGTAATTATTAAATGCTTTGTCAATGATTATTTAACATACATATCATGTGTATGTAGACGAGCAATCATCTACCATGTCTTTGTTGTTGAAGAATATCCTTGAAAACATGCTGATGACCCTTCTAACCTTTTATAACAATCCCCATTCAGATAATTCAAACTGAATCCCCAAACATTCCACTTCTATTTTACTATGAGTTTCATTCACTTTATTGAAACCTACCTTATAATAATTTTTTGAGCCTTAAAGGACTTTCACTGCAATTCTAGTTGATATATTTATAAATTGCAGCCCTATTTGGAAATAAATTATTTATTGAGTTTTTGTTTTTAGCGGACACTATTGTTCAGTAATTCAATTGCTTTTGACCATAATCCAATGGACATAACATAAAATTTCTATTTTCATGTTATGATAGATGATTAAATTATTTTGATATTCTTTTCATGACAGAAGAAGCATTATAAGGTCTCCCTTCTTCACCATTTTACATCTGACAATAACCCAATAAGGAAAGTAAGATTGAGAGAAATGTGTCAAAGACTTTCACCAGCATCAAAATAAAAACTCAATTTTCTCTTGGGTAAAAACAAGATATGACTTACCTGTACTGTGCTGATTTACAAATCAAGGCCACTTTATTTTAAGGTCTTAAAATTATATTAGTAATACCAACAGTATTTAAAAAGAAAGTTTTGATTAGAAACAAGAATTGGTCTCAAATTATTCTTAGTTTGAAGTATTTTTTCCCCACTTACATGGCAAGTCACGTGTCCTCTTTCTTTCCCCCCTCATTTTGAAAGTCTATTGAGAAATCAACATTGCAACATTAATTCAAACACAGCATTATTCCATTTTAGTGAGAAAAAGGAGGGGAAGCTGTCACTACTATAGTGAGGGATGCTATTCTATCTCCAACACACATCCAGGCAGCCAGTGCATGATGAATTCCTGCAATCTTTGCAGAAGTGGGTTCCTACTGATTCTAACCGGCTCTTTAGAACTGGTAGTAACTCGGTGATGATGTGACCCTGACCAAACCAGCAGCAAAACTGTCCACAACCCACCCCTGAATCTTTGAGCAGCAAAATATATGCAAGCATTAAACCACCACTGAAATCTTGCCAAGATAACTGCAGGGACTTGTGCAGGCAATTGCCACAGATCAACCGACTCAAAGGCCCTATTCCCTGCACCAAGTATTAATGAAACAAGGGGTTCAGGTTTTAAGGAATGTTAGAATTATTTTATATAATTTAAAAGCTGTGGTTGATTAGTTTAACCCAGAGGTGGGTTCCTACCAGTTCGGACCGGTTCTACCGAGTAGGAAGTAGGCTGCTGGTGACGTCACGGAGCTGGTTCTGCTGCTCCGTGGGCGCTGCCATCTTTTTTTAAAAAAAAATTCTTTTCTTCTGCGCATGCGCAGAATCCAACTTTCCGCCTCTGCACATGCATCGCCATCTTGTTTTTGGCCTTTTTTGGGGGGGGGGATTATTTTTGGGATTTTTTTTTCTTCTGCGCATGTGCAGAAGCCGACTTTCCGGCACTGTGCATGCGTCGCCATCTTGTTTTTGGCCTTTTTTGGGGGTTTTTGAGGCTTTTTTGTACTGCACATGCGCGCACGCAAGGTGCACCCACGTAGCACGGGAGGCAATGAACCGCCGGCGAGGTACGTTAGATCCCACCCCTGATGTGGGGGCAAGATCTTGAATTTTCAACTGGGTGGTGGAAACCTGGGAAGCTTCAGATTCGGGTTTCCACAGATGTGCCAACATGGCTCTCTTAATAAATTTGAACTTTGAGGAATGCTTTGCGTTGGAGTCTGATTTACTTTTGGATGCTATTTTGAATGCTGACCCAGTACCATGCTAGCCAGGAGATTCTGGGAGTTGAAGTCCACCTATCTTCAAGTTGCTAAGATTGAGACATGGTTTTTAGACAGATGGTCTTTCTCTCTCCCATTCCTACCCCCTCACGTTTGTTAGTCAGATTGCTTGTGTGAATAATAAGGTTGTGTGGCACACTCTTCCAATTGTGCAAAAGATATTGCCTTTTCCTGAAGGCCAAGTTCTAGAAGAGCAGAGTGGTTATTTGACAACAAAGCTCAGAGTTCCAAGCTCTTAAACTTCCTCCCCCACCTTCAATTTTTTAGCAAGCTAGTAAAAAATCAATAGTGTTGTACTCCCATCTGTAAGCCACCTGACATTCTATGAATGATCAATGGAGCTTACAGAGGGACTCTCAAGAAAAGAGGCCAAGACATCACAATTACAGGGTTTGCTTTTTATTATTATTATTATTTTCTGTTGATTCAGAAGGACTCTTTCTTGGTTCATACGGCGTCTTCTACATTTGGAGGACATTAATGAACACCAAAGCATTGTTAAGAAGATTTCGTTAGGAAGTAGTTCTTAAATTGGTCAAAGGAATTTGGGGGGGAGAAGAAAAGAACAGAGGGTGAAAGTAGCTATGTCATAGAATCCAATCTCCTGAAATTGTCTTTTTGTGTTTGTGCATAATTTCACTGAGATTTGCACTCCCGACACCAGAACTGTAAGTTAAACTAACTTCCCATTGCCCCAACCGTGGTTTGGTCAACAGTCCCAGTGTTAAGTGAGCAAAGAGGATGATTGTTAAATCGCCCAGCAATTTATTCTCTCTTATTACAATGAAGTTTTTGGCAGCACTGAGTTTTTAACAGAGGGAATCGATTTCTTTCTCCAAGAGATTTTTTTCAAGATTTTCAGATTTTCCAAGATACTTGGAATACTGCATTCAGGTTTTTTTTAAATAAATTTTTATTACACATTTTCAACCTTTAAAATCATATTTATACTACTACAGCTTTCCATTATTGGAATTTTTTTATTAACATTTCAAATCATCCATTTTATGGCCTATTGTTTTGTACATATATGTTCTTATTTTCTATTTCTACATTTATTACGTATCTACATCCTTTACATATACACTTTGAATACATATATTTCCCCATTTTGTTATATCTTCTGTACCTTCTTTACGTGTTAATTTTACATTTCTTTTCTAGCCAACTCTACCACCTGTTCCATGTTTTGTAATACACTGTCATTATAAGCCAGCTTTGCTGAGGTGGACAAACTCTAGATTGAAGACATAACACGTTGAATTGTCCGTGCAAGACGTCAGCAACAAACCAGAGAAAGGCAATGTTAGTTCCAAAGACTAAGCTACCATTGGCTGAAAAATGGTTTGCTCAGAGCAAATGTCTGGGTTTATATAACATGGCAACCATTGACTAATGCAGGGGTGTCCATCCTTGGCTGGGGAATTCTGGGAGTTGAAGTCCACAAGTCTTAATGTTACCGAAAGTGGACACCCCTAAACTAACCAGACAAGTTAGTGGAGATGGTACTTTCCTGCTTGCCCCACGAGGGGGCAGCACCTCACCATCTTCATAAATGGAACCATTAAATACATTCCCATCCTTCCCCCCACCTCCATTAAGACTTAATAAAGTTTTTTTCCCCTGTTCTTATTAAAGACGTTTAAGATTTGCCACTCAGGACAGGGAAAATCACTCTCTGCCCATGGCAAAGAAAAACATGATATACAAGTACCGCAAAGTTGCCAGGAGCCTTGAAGTTGGAAATTCAAGGATTTGTGCAAATCCACCGTTAGACAAGTGAAAATTGTCGCATTGTGCTCTACACAAAGGAATGAGCAGCTTCCAAGTGTGAGCAGAACCACACACACACACACACAGATGCGTATTTCACAGCAAAACCAGGCTTGTGACTTTCGCCGTCTCAATTTCCTCTCTCTCCCCCCCACCTCCAATCTTCCTTTCCAGGAACTGAAAGACGCGGTTTAAAAAAGGAAGCAGAAGTTTATTTATTTACATCCTGCCTTTATTGTTTTTTACAAAATAACTTAAAGTGGCAAAGATCTCTAACTTCCTCCTCCTATTTTCCCCCGCAACAACAACAACAACCCTGCGAAGTGTTTGGGCTAAGAGGGATTGACTGGCCCAAAGTCACCTAGCCGGCTTTCACGGCTACAGCAGGACTAGAACTCCCCGTCTCCTGGTGATCGACATAAAAACACCCGGCTTTCCTCTCTAAGGCAGGACTAGAACTCCCCGTCTCCTTATGAGTGTCCTAAAGTCACCCAGCCAACTTTTGCCTGGTCAAGAGAGTTTAGCTCATGCTGACTGACATCCTCTCCGAAATTTCCCTGTAAGCAGTGGTGAAATCCAATTTTTTCCCTACCGGTTCTGTGGGCGTGGCTGGGTGGGCGTGGCATGACTTGATGGGCGTGGCAGGGTGGGCGTGGCAGGGGAAGGATATTGCAAAGTCCCCATTCCCTCCTCACTCTGAGGCCAGCCAGAGGTGGTATTTGCCGGTTCTCCAAACTACTCAAAATTTCCCCTTCCGGTTCTCCAGAACCGGTCAGAACCTGCTGGATTTCTCCCCCGGGTGTAAGGCAGGGCAAGGCCATGACCCCCAACCTCTGAAGAAAATCAAGAGAAGTTCTGACTGCTCCAAACAGTGGGAAGAAGAGTCTCCCGCCTGGCCTGGCCTTCCTTCTTCCAACTGTTGCCTTGGGCATAAAACTGGGGGCCCCCACATTCCAAGCCAGGAAAGCACCCCAAACCAGAGGTCCGGTCCAGTTCGGTCCAGTACGTAGCGGCGGCCACCGGTGGCTCGGAGAACTGGTAGCAGCCTTAGTGTGAGGCTCCGCCCACCCACCCAAATGTCACAATTTCTGGTTTTTTTTTACACTCTGTGCATGGTTAGAGGATGAAAAAGCGAGTGCGACCGGGGGGGGGGCGCTTTTGAACCATTAGGGAAGGTAAGTAGATTTCACCGCTGGCCCAAACCAAAGGACCATAATCCCCGGCCCCCATGAGAAGTGAAGGAAGAAAACAGGAGCAGGAAATGACACCATAGAAGGTCCAGGGGGTCCCAAATCCAGAGTCCTTGGCTACGTGACAGACGGCAAATAAATGTCTTCATAATAATAAATAAACAAATAAATAAATAAAACACAGGGGGGGTGTTTCCATGTTTGCTGCAGGAGAAGACAATAGATTTGGGGTGGGGGTGGGGAACGGCGCAGAAGGGGCATCTCACCGGCCACTTGAAGTGGAAGGGGACACGGATGAGTCCGCTGGCAGCCACGGCATGACGATCGGCGGGGACGATGTTGCTCAGGGCTGCCCCAAAGGTGCAGGGGGGCTCCGGGGAGACCACGGCCTGGGCGTGTTTGAGGCAGACCCGGAAGAAGAGGTGACAGGGCTGAGCCCCCCGGCAGAATTTCTGGGGGTTGCTGGTGGTGAAGGAATGGACCTGGAGTTCGAAGACCCCGGCTGGCTCAGCCTGTTTGGGGAGAAAAGGGAATTGAGCGTTTCAGCTTCACCTGGGAACCCTTCCTCCGTGGGTCCCCTTTCGCCCTGCCTGCGGAGAGGACCCAGGAGAGGACTAATCCCTTTAGGTACACCATTCAACTTTCTTTTGAAGGTTACGTCTGAAATGTAAATATATTTGTTGTGTAAAAATAGATGAAATATGGAATGTGAAGATAAAATATGTAACTGTCTGTATGGAAATTAAAAAAAAAACTTTTAAAAAAACAAACCTTCTTTACAGATGCCAAGCCAGGATTCCCAGCTCACACCACGTTAAAAACCACAAACCTACAATCCTGGTTTAAAGAGTCGTCGGATGGATGGATGGATGGATGGACAGGCGGACAGACAGACAGACAGACAGATTCCTGTGCAGGACATAACAGCTTCCCCCTCCCAAAAAGTCCGCCTGAAATTCTGCGCCAAAATGAGGAATTTTAAATCAAACATTTCAGCACAAAGCAAAGGAGGAAGAATTCTGGTTCTAACCAGAGTCACTGGGTTGAATTGGGTGGCTACAGAAATATAAATTGGGTAAATAAATAAAATAAAATAAAATAAGCAGCAGGATTAATCCAACCTTCCTGGATTCTCATCTGATTTTTTTAGATGAGGATCCTGGGAGATTTTTAGATTTCAGATTTTTAGAACATAAAATATGGACTCTGAGGGCTGGAAGGGACCTTAAGAGGTCTTCTAATCCACCCTCTGACCAAGGCAGGAGTCTTCACACCATGCTGGTCAAGAGGCCGTCTAATCCTTTAATAATCAGTTAATCTTTAATCTTTTTGATAAATTTCTCCAGCAGTCTTTCTGTTTGATTGACAGGTTGCAAAATTTGCATGAGGAAAGGAAAGAGACTGGCTGCAGTAAGGGGGGGCGGGAATTGAGGGCCACCATTCAGTACTGGTGAAATGTGGGGAGGACCCTCAACCCCCCACCCCCCATAGGCCCCTTTCCTGTTGCCCTGCCATGCTGGCCTTACCCTTGAGGTGGGTGATGCCCACGGAAGGAAAACCAGAGCTGGAAACTGCCAACTGTTTCTCCAGCCTTTGATAAAAAAAGCCTTGAAGTTTAGCTTATTAAAGGGGAGAATTGGGGGAGGGGAGGCTAGTCGGGGCACCTGCAGCAACCAAGTTTCATAAACAAGGACCCAGAGTTGTAAATGCCAGGATGCCACCAGAGGCAGCTCCTCAGGGCAGGAGGGGGGGGGGCTCCGCAGGTGGCGCGTGAGAGAATCGCAAAAGGGGGGGGGAGAAGCAGCCCTGCAAGGTAGGCCCGGTCAGGATAGCCACCCTGCAGGGATTGCAGTCTTGGTCCTTTGTCCCTACAGGATGCCCCACATGGCCTCCCCAGCTTCCCTCATCCAGGGGACTTTGCAGCCCTTCCTCCAAGTCTCTTCCGTAGCTCACTCGCTCCTTCCTTTCCTGTTTCCTTCCCTCCCTCCCTCCGTTTTTCTCCCCTTCCTTCCTTCCTTCCTTCCTTCCTTCCACCCTCCCATTTATCCTTCCTTCCTTCCTTCCTCTCTCTTTTTCTCCCCCTTTCTTTTTCTTTCTTCCTCTTTCACATCTTCTCCAAGATCCAAAGTCCTCAATTGTGCCTGGAGAGATCTAACCGACAGAAAGCAAACGGAGCAGCAGCCTCGGGGTAGGGGGACCCCCCCCCCACTTCACAAGCAGCAGCCCGAAAGATGCCCCCCTCCCCTCCCCTCCTCCCTCCCTCCCTCGGCTTCTTCCGCGTCCCGGCCGGTC
>JANHFT010004716.1:14721-28661 GCA_032467955.1 Pseudoxenodon macrops
GCACATGCACCAAAGACAAATTCCTTGTGTGTTCAATCACACTTGGCCAATAAAGAATTCTATTCTATTCTATTCTACATATGCACAGAGTAGACTGGCAACAAGCGGTTTTTTTATAGATTTATTTATTACATTTATTTGCTGCCCCTCTCACCAAATTCTAATTCCAATCACTGTAACCAGCATGAGACAACCATAATGAATGGAAAACCAATCTAATACTATCTGAAGGACCAAACCCGAGATGTACCATAATTCAATGAAAATCAATTTTATCTATAAGCGTAAGTTCAAGGCAGGTTGCAGGAAAAATTCACTGTCATCAGTTCAACACCGATATTTTCCAGCTTGTAAACAGTTACTAACAAAAGAGAAGATTTATGTCCTAAGGTGAATCACCAGTGACACCAACTGGCATCAGAAAAAAATGCATGTAAAATAATCTTTCCTCCCCAAAACTTTTGGACTGACACATTGCTTTAAGCTACATCTTTGTTTATTGTTGGTATATTGAAGAAACCATAATGGCGGGATTCAACCAATGTGGTCAGCTTGTCATTGGGAAGCCTGTCACTCTATTTGAAAAATATACACTTCTCCGTCATAAATTGAATCAGGAAGTAAAGACCTGACCACTGTTGGAATAGAAGATATTTCATCAATATTTCCGTACTCGCACATTTCTTCTGGAAGCCTATTTTTTGTGATAGAATTAAGGGATGTGACAGCACATCTAAAAGTCTAGAACTTTTTCAAATATCTAATTTTTCATCACCCTTTCCCCTTTCAGGCTAATTAACGTAAAACCTTTATTTTGGGGATTTAACTATTCCCATATAAACTTGCCGCACAATCTTTTCACAGTTGCGTGACAATAGGGAAAAATAATAATCAAAATTCTCTTTTAAAAATACATTTAGCTATACTGCTTTTCTTTTCTTTTTATTTGAATAGGGGTTTCTGTAGTTTTCCTCAGTCTGGAATAGCAGCATCAACCTTTTAAAAATCTCTTTTTAAACCTCTTTTAATACCTTTTTTTTCTCTTTCAAGTAGGTCCTTCATTTACACACACACACACACAAGGGTCACTGGAGGATATATCCCTGTTGGATTTCTACCTGCCCAAGCCTCTCTGAGAGCCTTAAGGCTGCTTTTTTTTGCCCCTACAATCCCACCCCCCGGGAAGACAAAGTCCATCCTTCTCAGCCTGTGCAGGATGATGGGAGTTGTCATCCCAACGCTTCTAAGAAAGACCATTGAGGGAGCCGCCCTTTCAAACCCCGACGCCCCCCACCCCAGTGAAGCCTGCGGCCTAGCGGCCTCTGAGGGGGGGGGATAAAAAAAGGCGGGAAAAGCGAGGCTCCCTCATTTTTTTTGGGGGGGGGGAATTCCCTCCTGTTCCTTCCTTTCTTCCCTCCCTCCCGATTCGCGATTCTCACCAAGGAAAGGCAGCCATCTTGGTTCCCTCACGTGACTCCCCGCCCGCGAGCGCCGCCCGACGCCGGAACGGCCACGTTGGAGAAGGGCGCTTGCCCGGTTGCCTTGCCTAGCGAGGGGCGGGGCGAAAGGCTCTGCTTGGAATTGCTAGGCGAAGGAAAGGAGTTTGTGCTGAATTAGGCGATACTTATGTTGATCTTGGCTTATGCTGGTTTGGCCAAGCTATGTTGGGTTATCCGCTGGGACTCGACTTTTAAAGCAAATTTTTCTCAACCCTGACAGCTTTCAGCTGTGTGGACTCCACATAACTCCCAGAATTCACTGGGGCGGGAAATTCCCCCAGTTGATTAGGGAATTCTGGGAGTTGGGAGTCCACTCAACTGAAAAGCTGCCAAAATTAAGAAAAGGCTGTTTTTTTAGAAGCTTCCTACTTGCAATGCAAACTTGGCTGAAGGTGGCTTGTCCCAACAAACCAGAGCTTGAGGCGAAACACAGGTTATAGTCAACCAGATGTGACCGGGTGCAAATGTTGGAATTGATTCTTAGAATTTTTTCCTTTTTTCTCCCTCTGGGATTCGTGCTGCTTGGCTGGGGCTGATGGAACAGACAATCCCAAAAGCATTTGAACTCCAGAAACAAAAGATGTCCGTGTTTTGCTAGCTGAAGAAAATCGACAAGCAGCAAGCACAAAGCAATCCATTTAAAGTGTTTTGATTTTTTAAAAATGTTCCGGGACTGATCACCGTCTCACAGCTAGATGTGAAGGTGTTATTGTTAAAAAGTGACGCCTGCATGGTTTCATCGTCCAAAATTATCCTTAACATCACAGAAACGGGTTGAGGAAGAAATTATATATGCACACACGTACACAAATGCTGATTATTTTTTTTTTTAAAGTTTAATTGTGTAATATTCTTAAAAGAGATTTTAAAAAAGGACAGGTGAAAACCAATATACAAAAATAAGGCTTATAATAGCATGGCATTCCACACACACACAAAAAAAAGGCAAACAAATATTGAGAATAAATAAATATGAAACATTAAGTTACAAAAGGCATCCTGGCACTTGTAAATAGAAAATCATACGCTGTTAATTTATAAATAAAAAGTTTTGTGCTAAAATATCAAAAGGTCCACTTAAATGACAGAACTCGTCCTTAAAAACATGCTTCTATTTACATGCAGCCTATGTCTTAACTCCACAGCACACAATTAGACTACTTTTAACATCGACACAACATGTAAACTGTAGCATAACATGCAAGGTAACAACCACAATTTTTAAGTCAGCTTGTGAATCTTCAGTTCAGGTTTTCTGAACCTCAGGCAAGAGCATTGAAAATAGAATTATTTCCGTGACAAGCGCTTGCATTATGCGCCTCAAATTAGCCAAGGGCAATCTTTAAAACCATGATTGGTTATATCGCAATATCGTGGCTTGCCCATTTTTGCTGTGAAAGCAGAGCCAATATCTGTAGTTCATGGACTCCTATTTCAGACCTCCCTTTAGATAAGCAGATAAAAACAAGCAAAGAAGCAGATTTTAAAAAAAGCCAGAAATACAAAGCATTTGTGCAAAGTTCAAATCAGATGCTTGTTTGACCAAATGCTTGTAATCAAGTTAGGGTTTGATTATACATCCTGGTTTAGTCAGGATGAGAAATCCAGGGGCTGGGGGTTACTTCAAATTTTATATTGTTGACTTGTTTACCTGCATGGGATTTTTGTCTACAATAAACCAGGATAACCCAGCAAACCTGGTTTATTATTCTATCAATAATCCTTGAGGTTTTGTTTTTTTACACTGGCATCAAGACAGCCCCAGTCGCAAATGTGATTATAAAACAGTGCATGATGTAATAAAAGCATTAGAAGATACACATAAATTTATAAGCATCTTAGTATAAATAACTGTATCCGTGTATAAAGTTGGCCCCATTTTTTTATAGCTGAACCTTTAATTTTTCAATTCTCGGGAATGATTTCAGCGACACAACATCTGTAACCTCTACCACTGGCAAAACATTAATGCCACCTGAACATGTAAAATTAACATTAGACATTAACTGCGACTAAAGATGCTACTGGGATTAAAGCACTAGTAAGATCAAAGCAGCACACCAATTTATTTCCCAACATGGTCTTGTTTCAATCTTTCAAAACCACACTAAAATCCACTCTGCTTTTTCCCCGCTCTCCAAAACACTATTTACATAAATACAATTTGTATTTTGAAACGGGTTTTGTTCATCCAGCTTTTCAGTGAAATGAAGATGGCGGTTAATCTCATGCTATATGTTGAAAGCGAAGATTGACAATGTCAGTCCAATTTACCATTAGTCCAATGTTAAGTAAGTAACCTTGGACTAATATAAGTTGCACAGTGTTAGTCCAATTTGTTTATTAGCGCTGGTCATTCATTATTCAAATGCTGCTTATAAAAAAAAAACGCCACCAGATATCTGGATTTAAAAAAGAGAAATGAGGCAAATGTTTAGCAAGATAGCCTTCCCTGCCCACCTAATCATTTGTTTAAAGAGGAGGTTTCTAGTTCGCTTACTGCAAAAATCAAGTCTGATAGCATCTGATAAAAGAAGATCTCACAGCAGGCTCAGAAACAAGACCACAGCCAGAAAAAAAAAGGAGGTGGGCGAATACAATATTTATACCCCCCTGATTCATAGCATCGTTGCCGAAACCTTAAATAAACGTATGTTCGACATCATGACCCTCCTGATTTCCAGAGAACTGAAGCGGCCGAGAGAAGCTTTGCGTAACGCAAAAGTGCAAAGCCATCTTTGGAACCGATCCAGAGAGCCGAGACCAAAAGTTTCCTTTTCAGAAGTGCTTTGAACCATCCCAAAGCATGACGGAGAGAAGCAGGGACGCAGGACATCTAAAGCAATCACATCTTTGTAGGGGGTTATTTATTGCACAATTGAAAAATGCAGCCCTGGTTCAAAAGGCTTGCTTGAAAAATCCCCTTAAAACATCTATTCGAGGAGGTAAGCAAAAGACAAAAAACCCAGAACTCAAATGGAAGGCTCGCCTTCATCATATTCACATATTCCTATTTCCTTCGCTTTCATTCATTCCCATTCCCGTCCCAGAGTCTTCCAAGTCTCTTTAACAGGACCGCGCACAGACCTTTCCCTCCACCCGTTTTCCTTGAAGGAACATCTGGAGGACATTGAAGGACAATGCTAAGCCGCTTCCTAGCCGAGGGAATGCTGCCTTCTTAGGTTGTCGCAACATTTGGCTTCTTTCTTGGGATTCTTCCGGCAGATACTCCTGAAAGAAAGAAAAAATCAGAGATAACCCGGTCTTGTTTATTACAAGGTGACGAGCTTAAAATGCCAACCGTTTGTCCCTAAAGCAAGCAGTTTTAAAGCAGACGCAAATGGAACTTTTGTTCTGAAGGGTAGAGGAACACACCATAAAAGTGTCAAACTGTGTACAGAAATAAATAAATTAAGGTTGTCCATGGTAGTGAGGAGAAGCAGCGACAAACAGCTTAAGCAGGTTTGGGGGGTTTAAGTTCCTGAACTTCTAAGAAACTTAGCAGGCTTATGCACAGGTGGGTTCCTACCGGTTCTATCTGGTTCTATAGAGCCGGTAGTAACTTGGTGATGACGTCACGGAGACGATCCTGTCGGTGTCTCCATGGGCGCCGCCATCTTGGATCTTGCTTCTGCGCATGCACAAAAGCTAGCTTTTGATTGCTGCGTGCGCGCGCGTGCTTCACGCGTGCACACGCAGCGCGACCCTGAGCGAACCAGCAGCAAAAATATCCGGAAGCCACCCCTGGGCTTATGTTAAAATTCTGTCTGTAGCCCATGGGTTAATACACCACATATACCTGACAGATTTTAAATTATTTTGTCATAAAACTTCATGTTGGAGAAAAAAATAATTGTGACCATTCTAGACAAATTGTGTGGAGGTGCAAGAAAGCTGCAGAAAAGGCAGATAGGTAAAACCACTGCAAGGTTGGTTGGTTTGTTGGTTTTTAAACAGCTTGGGCTCATACTGATTTAATTTACAGACTGCAGTAAGTCATGGCTTATTAAACAAACCAGAATTGGTCAAGTTCACCCAACGCAGTAAAACCACACAAACACACATACACACACTGAATGCTTTTCAACCCATTCAAGGTTGGACTCAGCCTTCCATCCTTCCGAGGTGGGTAAAATGAGGACCCAGATTGTTGGGGGTGCAAGAGGCTGACTCTGTAAACCGCTTAGAGAGGGGCTGTAAAAGCACTGCAAAGCGGTATATAAGTCTAAGGGCTCTTGCTATTCACACTCTGCCAAAATCAACCACCATTTTGGTTTCACACAATGGGCGAAGTCAGACATGATGAGTATCTCCAGAGCTATTATGAGCTATGCTGGGATTCACAGAAGATACCCAGAACCCTCATCATGCAGAAGGAAGAGGAAGAGACAGACTTTGCTGGACAGACAAGACATCTCTGGAACATCCTCCATTCTACGGAAGCTGAACTGTGCGGTTTGTAGATTTGGGGGACGAGAACTGGCTGCTTCTCTCTAGAAGTGCCTCGACCTCTATGATGTTCCATGCAATGTTTTCAAGATGGGTCTTACTCCTGGAGATCGTGAGGAGTATCTAGTGGGGAGGGGGACCTTTTCAAGGAGAAGGTCTGGTTCTAATTATGGAATTTCCTTCGTTGGGGAAATGCACCTAATCATTATGGTCTAAAAGAATTTCCCCGAGGTACGAGATCTGCTGAGGATCGTGGGCAGGTTGAAGGGATCATCTAAGGAAAGCAACTCATATATCTTATTTAAAACAAATCTTTCCTCAACATCAGGCTAAGGAGAATAAGCAAGCAAGGCTATGGGAAGAAAAACAGACACAGGTAGTCCTCAAATTACGACCACAGTCCAGCCCCAAATTTCCACCGGTAAGCAACAGTGAGTTCCACCGGTAAGTTGAGTGAGCTTTGCCCCCGTTCTACAAAACTTTCTCGCAGCAGCTCTTAAGCGAATCACTGCAGTTGTGAAGTTAGTAACCCGGTTGTAAAAACGAATCTGGTTTCCTCATTGACTTTTGTCAGGTCGCAAAAGGGGATCACGTGACACACACCCCCGGGACCGTCATAAATGTGAGTCAGTTGCCGAGCGTCCGAATTTTGATCACGTGACCTTGGGGATGTTGCAACGGTCGTTAAGTGTGGGGAAAACGGTCACAAGTTCACTTTTCCCCCCAGTGCCGTTGTAACTTCGAATGGTCACTAAACAGACGGTTGTAAGTCGAGGACTACCTGCAAGCCCTTTCTGTCTTTTTTCTCCCCTAAATTAACGTTAGCTTTCTGAAACCCTCTGTACCTCCTCGAAAAGAAAGGTCCACATGCACAGCACGGTTTGGTATCCAAGATCTTCCAAGGACGCCATTTCCCCCCTCATCGTATTACATACATATGTACGCATGTATGTATGTGGCACGAACATGCACAATCATGTGAGAAACAGGTTAAGTGTCCCAGCCAGGAAGTTTTAGTTAAAACACACACACACACACACAAAACCACCCACCCTCAACGTTCAGGCATCGGGTGTTACCCACAAAACGAAAAACCGCAATTAAAAAAATAAAACAAAATAATAATAATATGCCATCCGCTCAGTTTCGGAAGCTTCGGTCGGATGAATAACGGCGGGCCCGAGTGAAACCGAGTCTCCTCGTCATGCAAGCGGCGATCACCACTTTTGCACTCTGCGTTGCGTTTCGTTCCAGCGAGGGTTAGTGTGGCGTGGTTAAGAGCAGAGCGGGTTGCGCGGAAAGGAAAGGAAATTATCTGCTGCGTTAAAAGCTCCTTCTACGGAAAACATCCGTCTTACGCCAGAGATCCCAGCACCCAGATTTTGTTGTGTACACACCTGAAAAGGCCTTGCTAGGCACTCTGTGGTCTGAGGGTTTCTTTCTATTTTGCTCAGCCCCTTTCAGTGAGGCCTTAGAGGTTCTGATTGAACATAAAAGGAGGTAATAAGTCACCTGCATCCCAAGGCCTTTTTTTTTTTAAATTAAAGTCATTTCCCCAAACACCCGTGTACAAGAGGCTTCGGCCTTACCCTTGTCTGGACAGCAGCCGTTGCACAGGAGCGTTTTGACCTTGGTTGGGCTGAAGGACTCTGCAAGAAGAAATCGCGTGTTGAGTTTGTAATGATAGAAGCTGCTTTCTGAGGGAACAGCAGTAGAAAGAGAACGACGGAAAGGACTAGAAAATTCAGGGCGGAATGGGGGGAAAAGCAACACAAATGGTGGCAAGCCCTCGGGAGTTATTGGAAACCGGGGGGCATACAAGTTTTATTATCTGTTCACAATATTGTGACGCTACAGCGGCCAGTTTTTTCCAAGAATCTAGGATAGAGATGTCAAACTCAAGGCCCGGGCGTCGAATCTGACCCGCGGGGCCACTCTGGGAACAGTGAAGGACTGGCCTGTGGTGCCTCTGTCAGACAAAATGGAGCTTGTGAGGGCCACGTATGGTTCTCCCGAGCTCTGTTTTCGCTGGCAGAGTGTTGCAGGTGCCCGTCGCAGCCAAAAATGGAGCTTTTTCACTGGCAGAGCGCTCAGGCCACCAACATGAGTGATGTCGAGCTGGCCACACCCACCCTGACGATGACTCCCCGCCCCCGAAGTCAAACACAACCCTGATGCGGCCCTCAATGAAATCGAATTTGCTGATCTAGGATGTCATAAGGTATTGGCGTGGTGCGTGTGCAGATGCAAGCAATTATTATTATTGTTATTATGGTTGGTTGCACAGACAAGCTTAGTATAGGCTGGATTTGGATGATGAGGGTTGGTATCACCATAATACGATTTAAAAACGTTACCAACCTGTTTTCGAAGATCTTTTGCTTCCCCATGGTTTTTTTATTTGGGATTCCCATTTCAGCAGCCCTATCGGGGGGAAAGGAAGCACGTGAAAATGCGGTTTGGGAGAAGATAAGATTGTCTTCTTGTTGGTGAAGTGTTATAAGCAAGCATATTGTTCTAGCTGCCTTATTTTTTATCCCCTTGTTATGTAGAAAGGAGGGAGGATTTGCCAAACCGTGTGCAAGCAAGGATGTACATACAGCTTTACCAAAGACAAGATGCTGAGCCTTTTTCAGACATGGCTGTCTGGGGAATTCTGGGAGTTGAAGTCCGCAGATCTTAAAACTGTTGAGGCCGGACACCCCTGATTTAAAGCAAAGTTTCCCACTTTTTTGACACCAACTGACAAACCTTAAAATAGAAAGCACTTTGCCAATGCATCTGCAGCATCTTCTCTGTGCTGCTTGCACGGATGCGTTACCGTTTCCCACCACGTACTTTGTGTATTTCTTTCTATCCAGAGACTTCTGCGTAGCTGTAGAAAGGGTCACTCTGTCTCTTGGGGACTTGGCTTTGTCCTAGACACCCAACAATTGGAGACGTTAGTTTTGTTGCAAGACAATCTGTAGGGTATGGCGGTTAACAAAAATAAACCTCGCCCAAATTAAGAGTTAGGAACAAGTTTGTAAACCTGCATGTTGGTGACAAACTGTATTTAAAACTAGTATTAAGGCTTTTCAAAGTCACAAAGAAAACCAAAAACAGATGTTACTGCGTATAAGGAACACAGTGCAGGTAGTCCTCGACTTGTAACAGTTCATTTTAGTGACCATTTAAAGTTAGAACGGCACCGAAAAGTGACTTATGACCATTTTCCACACTTAAGACCTGTGTAACATCCCCGTGGTGACCTGATCAGAATTTCAGACAACTTGGTTCATACTTATGACGGTTGCGGTGACCCAAGGTCATGGGGAATCCCCTTTTACAATCTTTTGACAAGCAAAATCAAGGAGGAAGCCAGATTCCCTTAACAACCGCCTTGCCGACAACTTTTAACAACTGCAGTGATTCGCTTAACAACTGTGGCACTAAAGATTGCAAAAGGAGGCAAAAGTCACTTCACAAATGCCTCACTTAACAAAAAACACACGTTGGGCTCAATTGTGGTCGTTTAAGTCGAGGACTATCTGCAAGCGACAGGTGGCCGCAACGCACCAGCTGCCGAAGCATTTTCTCTTTGCGGATTTCCCGATCTTGGCTCAAGATGCTCATCCTTTCCGAGGCTTCCATTTTGAAGAAAATATCATGAATATCATACAGGGCTGCCTGCAGCTAAAAAAAAAGAAGAAGCATAAAAACACCGAACATGAACTACATTTCAAACGCCACAATCTTGCTTTGAGGACATTCACAAGAAACACACAAGAGACCACACAGATTGGATCTCGAGGGATGAATTCTCTGTGAATTTCAAGGGGGGGGGGGATTGAGGCGGACTTTAACGGTAGCCCCCAAAAGAAACAACAGTATTTCTTGGAAACACTCCCCCCCCCAAATAAAACACTCATTTATGTATCTTTTGATAAACTATAATGTTTGGGTTTTTTTAGTTGCTAACCCATAGTATATCTTAGCCTTTTTTTGTGTGTGTTTTACAGAATTTACCCTTGGTGTGCGAGAGTACAAGTAGTCCTCGACATACAACAGGTTTGTTTAAGCGACCAAAGTTACAACTGCGCCGAGGGAAGAAAAAAAAGTGTGACTTTTTCCACACGACCGTTGCAAGCATCCACGTGGCCGCGGGATCAAAATTCGAATGCTTGGCAACTGGTTCATATTTATGACGGTTGCAGTGTCCTGGGGACCTTCCGACAAGCAAAATCCACGGGGAGGCCAGGTTCACTTCACACCCGTGTTACTAAACTGAACTGCAGTGATTCATTTAACAACTGGGGCAAGAAAGATCGTAAGGCAGGGCAAAGCTCACTTAGCAAATGCCTTGCTTAGTGACAGACTTTTGGGCTGAATTGTGGTTGTAAGCCAAGGACTACCTGCCTGTGCCTGTGGGTCATTCCTCAAAACTCAGGTAGCTCCCTGGAAAAACCACTGTGGTTTTCTTCAATATATATATATATATATATATTTGAAAGTGTTTCACCCTAGCCTTCTTCTTAAGCTGAAAGTCACTCAGGTGGCTTTAGGCCTCAGGCAGAATTTGATTTCCCATGAGGTGCCTGGAACTCCCATCTGAAAATGGCTTCCGTAGCTTGATTCAGAATCAATATATGGAACGGCCGGTTTTTTGTGAACCAATCTCATTTGATCTCAAAGCAAGACTCTCCAACCTTGGCAACTTTAAGCCTGGAGCAAAGTTGGCTGGGGAATTCTGGGAGTTGAAGTCCTCCAGGCTGGGGAATTCTGGGAGTTGAGGTTCTCCAGGCTGGGGAATTCTGGGAGTTGAGGTCCTCCAGGCTGGGAAATTCTGGGAGTTGAAGTCCTCCAGGCTGGGGAATTCTGGGAGTTGAAGTCCTCCAGGCTGGGGAATTCTAGGAGTTGAAGTCCTCCAGGCTGGGGAATTCTAGGAGTTGAAGTCCTCCAGGCTTAAAATTGCCAAGATTGGAGACCCCTGCCTCAAAGTATACACCTTACCTGAGCAACAACTCTTTCTTGGAGATTGGCGTCTTGAGTGGGGAGGTTTCCTCTCTTCGACAGAGCTTCGGATTGGAAGTTTTTGATGAACTCCAGGGTATCCTGCAAAAGGAGCACACGTAGGCACCGTTTGTCATATAATTCTCCTCACAACTTTCCCTCAGCCAATACACAGGACAGGAGAGGCAGAAAAATAAAAATGAGAGGCTCTAGAGGCATTTGGACACCACAGATAAGGAACAGACAGCAACCTCAGATTTCTGCAGATAATTCAAGTTTCTAAAGGAGCAGGTGTTGCAGAGAAG
The DNA here is from genome assembly GCA_032467955.1 of Pseudoxenodon macrops. NCBI lineage: Eukaryota > Metazoa > Chordata > Lepidosauria > Squamata > Pseudoxenodontidae > Pseudoxenodon > Pseudoxenodon macrops. The sequence continues at coordinate 25,967 of JANHFT010004716.1, forward strand.
AGAGGGGAAAAAGCATGCTGCACTTTAATTATGTATACATGCACGTTCACAGCTGGATCGCCATATGCAGATGGTTCCTTACGTGGACCGTTTGCCTCAGATGCTTTAGCTTCTCTGTCTGCAAGAGCCTTCTGGTTAAAAATCCCTTGGCTAGAGCAGAGACCTTGTTGAATCTCCTTTTCATGGCAGGGCTGTACACCTGCAAGAGGAAAGGTAAAATCAGGTAACCCGCAAGAGCATTTCTCCCATTAGCTTGCGTTTAACGAACCTAAACAAAGCAGAGTTAATACACTCGGGAGTCTCAATTATCCCATCGGCTTTTTATATGCATTCCCTGAAAACGGGGTACCAAATTCCCACGCTAATATTAGCATGAATAAAAAGTATGAATAAAAGAATGGGATACTAAATTTCCACACTTAATAAAAGAGCAATGGCTAAATAGCGACTTTTGCCAATAAAACGTTAATCTTAATTCCTCTAGGATTAATTTGCCAACATTGGTCTTTAAATCCCTACCTGTGACCACCTCATTTTACTCCGGCTAATAGACCTGGAGGCCGAAACCGGTTTTCCACTTGCTGGCGGCTCCCAGAGGTAGAATGGAGATCCAGCGTTCACAAAACCTGTGTTTAAAAAGTTTTAACAGTGGAAGTCATAATTAAGCCAACGAATATCAAAACTAAAAAACAAAACCTGGGTTGGTTATATGCTACAGGTAGTCCTCAACTTACGATCACAATTGAGCCCAACTGTTGCTAAGTGAGAGTTTGTTAAGTGAGTTTTGCCCCAGTTTGCGACATTTCTTGCCCCACTTAAGTGAATCACTGCAGCTGATAAATCAGTAAGCTGGTTTTAAGGGACATGTGGCTTCCCCATGGACTTTGTTTGCCAGAAGGTTGCAAAAAGTAATCACATGACTCTGGGATGTTGCAACAGTCATAAGGTATAAACCACTTGCCAAAGCCTCTGGACTTTGATCATGTGACCACGGGGGTGCTGCAAAGGTTGTAACTGCGAACAGTGATCGTAAGTCCCTTTTTTCAGTGCCGTTGTAACTTTCAACAGGACTACCTGTTTTCCTCATTCACGCCAGCGAAAATATTTCATGATCATTTCTCCGGCTGTCTGGATCATGGAAAGACAGGTTGTCCTTGACTTGCAACCATAGTTGAGCTCACAATCACAGGTTGTGACCATTGTTAAACGGGTCACTTACATGACCATGCCTGATTTTAGGACCTTTGGGCAGCAGTTGTTAAGCGAATGCGGCAGTCCTAAAGTGAATGGCGCAGTCATTAAGGGTACCCTGTGGTTGTTAAGCAAATGAGTCATAAATAGAGGACGACCGATAGCCGTGATGGCGAACCTATGGCAGGTGTGCCACAGGTGGCATACGGAGCTATATCTTCCGGCACGGGAGCCACTGCCGTAGATCAGCTCCACCAGCTGATTTTTGGCTGACCACACCCCTCTCCCCTCCCAGGAGTCTCCACGGCCCATTTTGAGGTAAGTAAAGTGCTCGCACAGAGGCTCTGGGAGGGCGTTTCTGACCTCCGGAGGGCCTCTGGGGGCCTCTAGAGGCTGGGGAGGCCGTTTTTGCCCTCCCCAGCCTCCAGGAAAGCCTCTGGAGCTTGGGAAGGATAAGAAACGGGACTTCCCGGTCTACCGGAAGTTGGAAAACAGTCCGTTTCCCGCCTCTGAAGGGCCTCCGGGAGGATGGGGAAGGCGGTTTTTGCACGTCCCAGGCTCCTAGAAAGCCTCTGGAGCCTGGGGAGCCTGAAAAACCCACTGTGCCATTGCATGCCCAAAGCAGGGGGAGTGCGGAGGGCGGGAGGGGGCAGGGCACATTGAATTATGAGTGTGGGCATGCACGCGACCACCACCACCACCACCCCGCACTCCCCACACGTTTGGTAAAAAGGTTAGCCATCATTGACCTAGGATTCAGTTCCGACCTTCAGGAATTATACAGGAAGGAAACAAGGCTTTTAACACTGAACTCGAGATAGTCCACCCAGGAAAACACATGAAGCACCCATCAAATACGAAGGACATGTCCATCACGGTTTATTTTCCCACGGTCTACACATTCACATCAATATGCGCTGCTTCTGCTTTTACCCTGACTCTCCAGGTTGGTGCTGTGGGCAGCCTCCACTCGATTCAGCACGGATTCCAACAGATTCGTATCCGTGATTTTTCTCCACTCCAGAGCGACGCCGCTGCCGATACTAATGGGAGGGATCCCGCTTTCAGTGGCGTTTTTTTCCTCTTTTAATCTCCACGCCTGCTCTTCGATCTCCTGGGGCCGTTTTAAGAAAACAGAGATGTGGGTTATAAATGTTGCTAATAAAATCCTGTCTTTTTGGAAAGTGTAAGGCAGGAGGTCTGCAACCTTAAAACACTCAAAGAGCCATTTGCACCCGTTTCCCACAGAAAAGAAAACACCGGGAGTCACAAAACCTGGGTGGGCGTGGCCAACTTGATGTCATTCACTTCCACCAGTTGCATGACACCCCCCTAGCCACGCCCACCCAGCCGGTCATTAGGGCAGAGAACCACAAAATCCTTTTGACATCTCTCTCTCTGTGTATCTCTCTCTGTCTCTGCCCTGGCCACTTCTCCATCCCCTACTGTCGCCGTTACCTTCTCAGGCGGGGTGAAGAATGATTGGAAGGGAAGGGTGAGGGGC
>JANHFT010004717.1:50733-61849 GCA_032467955.1 Pseudoxenodon macrops
ACGCATGCGCAGTGCCAGAAACTCTGCGCATGCGCATAAGATTTTTTTAAAAAAAATTCAACCCCCCCCCAAAAGATGATGGCGCCCACAGAGCCAAACCGGCTCTGTGACGTAACCAGCGGCCTACTACCTACTTGGTAGAACTGGTACGAACCAGTAGGATCCCACCTCTGATGGTAATAAATAATTCATGGATATACAAATATATTAGTAACAATTTTTCAATGGTCAGTTATTAAGAATATAAGAGTTTCTGACTGTACCTTGCTAAAATGAACAAGGATCACTTATTTTGTCTCCTTAAGATTAAGATAGTCTTTCATGTTGTTTTTAAATTGTCTAAAATGTTGCAGTGTAAATTTCTATAAGAAAATCTTCAATCTGAAGTGGGGGCATTTTTATCGATAAATTTCCATGTCTTCCCCTCATAATTATCTTTGCACTGAGAATACCCATCTTCTGAAGTTGTAAGCTATTTATATTAGAATGATGTAAAAGTATTATCCTCTTTTATTTTCATAATCTAGATATTCAAAACATGCCAATATAGTATAATGGCTGAACATTAAAAAGCTGAAAACTGGAAATTTTGTGGAAATAAATAACTTGGATATCTAGTTCTGCACTTCTCTGGGTTCTCTTTTGAGCAAAGACTCACTTTTATTGTGGTTAGGAGACATCCAGAATGAGTAAAAGCAAAACATGGATTTTGATATTTTTGCTCTATGTTATTGTTTTTTCAAGCTCTTGACTTGTTACATTTAAGAAATATAACTGAAGAGACATGTCATAAGAATTTAACTTATTTACAAAAGTTCGACTTTGCCTTTAATTGTTTGTTTTTATGAATTCCATTTTTATTCTGAGATGGATTTTGGCTTTTGAAATTCAGAAATTATGAAAAATACAAATGTAGTGAAGATGCATTTGCATTGTGAAAATAATATTGAATTATTGTGTCTTTTTTGAAAGCAGTAATATCCATACTTCTTATTATAAAAATAGTTTTGAGTGCTTGCATATTCTTAGTCCTGATATGTTAACATTTCCACTTCCCCCCATTACAGTGTGTTGCTACTTTGGCTTAAAATTGTTAAAAGGCAAATATTTAATACAATGAATAAAATTGCATTTGATTATATCTAAGCTATCCTTATGTCTCAGTGATATATTGAAATATGTCAATTCAACTTTGTGCTGAATTCTGGTTTCAAATTTTAATTCTCACAGTGCTAACCTAAAATCTATAAAAGTTTATAATTTTAGAATAGTCAGAAGTTTTAATTTCCAACAAGAGATTAATCTTGGTTAGAAGCAAGGAAGGAGTTGATATTATAACTTTCTGCCTCCTGCATTCCAAAAATAATAAGACACCCCCTCCCCCGATAATAAGGCCAAGCCCTTATTCCAAAAAAATATAAGACATGTCGTATTTTCAGGGTAACACAGTATATTTATCATATATTTATCTTTATAATTTATCTTTTCGGGGAAACACAGTATATTAAACCACAGTATGGTGATGTTATTTTTTAAGATATGAAGAAAAGTCCATCCTCTTCTAATGTTTAATATTATGTTTCTTTAATTTGTTTAAATTTTGTTTAATTAATTTTTGGCATCAGAAAAAAATAATGCCTTCATGGGTTGCAGTGAAGGACTATGCATTAATTTGATGTATACTCAAATTTGGTATTTAATATGAGTCTGAATTTTTTTTTAAAGAACTAACGTTATGCTTATGGTGTAAAAGTAGATTCCTAACATTAAAATGGGAGTCTGTAGACATGAAGTTTAATTCCTGTTATGATTTGAAGCATTTGGGAATAATTTACTTCATTGGAAAACTCTGTCAGCAAATACTAAGGAATATACAAAGTTAATGGAATTGGGATGACTTCTGCCATTTGCATGCATGCTTTCTTGAACTAAGATTCAAACCATTCTGGAGCAGCCAGTAGGTATTTATAGTAGGCAGTTTTGATGTCTATTCTACACTAGGCTTCAAGTTGTGTGCTGGTGGCTTGATAGCTAAGAGCCATAAGGAGCTAGCTCATATGCCATAAACAGGGCCATAATAAGATATTTTGTAAACAAAATAGTTAATGTGCATACTATACATACATGCACAAGAGACAAAAGTGGAAATGGATGATTAAGAGAATAAGTTTTTTGATGATCAAAAATGGTTAGTAGGGAAAATTGGCTTCAGAAGGAAAAATGGAAAAAAGATCCAGAGGCATAATGGTGCTGATAAGTCTCTGACTTAGGCTTGTCTACATTCTATTTCGGACAAGGTATTTGTATTTCTAAGATCAGCTCATATGATTCCTCGGGCAGAATTTTTCATGGGGCTGTTTGATATAGATATATGACAGTCTCACATGGAAAACATGGATTGGGTTATTTGAGGAGGGGTGCCTTTCCCCAATCACATCTACCTATCCCATTGTGCCTGACAGGAAGGGCATTTTGTAGATTGAGTCCTAAAAGGAATGTCATTTGACAGGACATAAACTAAGCACCAGGTTTTCTACCACAGCGCCTGGGAATTGCTGGCCTTCCAGAAGGGCCTGAGGACAGGGCTTTGCCATCTGGCTGGGAGTCTGAGAATGGAGGTATGAAGTCCATAAAGTGGCTATTTTAATAAGAAAAACTGAGTATAATCTTGTGGATTATAAGGTTTTAAAATTTATTTTTGTTTGTTAGTCTTTAGGTTATTGTGTTGTACTGTTTTTTTGTGTGTTAACTGTATATTGTTCAGAGTCACATACAGTATGTGAGATGGGTGGCTATAGAAATATACCAAAAAAATTAAATGTTTCTTCCAGATCTCAATTGCCTCAGGATGTAACATTAATTCATCCTGTTTTCCAAATACAACTTTTACTGTTGATTGAATACTGTTTCTTCACCATCAGATGTAATCCAGAGTGCTTCCAGATAAGACTTTTATCAAGCAATTGCTCTTTCCTGCTTATGGGATTTCAGTGAAGACACAATAATGATTATTTGCTTCCTTTTCAAGTTTTCCACTATGGAAGTAAAGTTGAAATGCATTCTTTCATTTTTGATTGGTAAAATCAGTAGCTTTCAATGGAAGTATTATTTAACAGAGCCAGCTTATGTTGATGGCCAAGAGAGGAATCTTTAAATCAAATGAACATATGGGTAAAGTTTTTATAAATTTGAAAGCAAATGTATTATTGAAATGCATGTGCTGCATTTGGGGCTGTGAACAATAAGATGCTTTTCCTTCAAAGGTAAATTTGGGAGACATCTGAGCAGGTTTTGCACTTTCAACCCTTTATTTTCTGAATTGTTTAAAAACAATAATAATGAAAACTGACTTTTTCAGGAGGAAAATCCACTGTTGAGCAGCATCATTAACAGGATCAACCAAAATTGTATAAAAAACTGAAAATTTTCATGTCCTCTGCTGTTAATTAAAGAAACATGCAAAATAGGATACAGAAAAAAATCAGTATCAGTTCCAGAAATTAAGCCAGATATTTAAGCTGTGGAATATATAAACGGAAGCCCATCTAAAGCTGAGAGTTGCTAGTTCAGTGTATTTCCCAGAGAAGGTATTGCCAGAATCTAATTACTTTACCTTCAGAATTCACAAAAGAAACTTGTCTCCTTAAGGTTGTTGAAATATCTTTTTTCTGCTTTCATGCCTCAATGCCATGTAATGCATGCCATGGATTGATTGACATATTCCCAATGATCTTTCTTTAGCAATTATCTTGGTAAAAGGGCCATGTTAACAAGCATTTCTCCATTACAGCAAATAAGAAATCAGGGCTAACTCTTTGGGGGAAAATAAAAGAAATTTCTGTAACATCATAATGCAACGTGGTTTGCCACTGAAAGCATACCATATTAATCATATTACTTTTTTTTAGTTTTCAATTATTCAGAAATCCTGGGAAAGATGAAATAGTTGACATTGGCTTAAATTAGTACCTTATGCTGTGTATAGCAGTGTATTAGATTTTAATTGAATTTTTTTTAATTTGTGTTTTTACATTTTAATATGGCTTTATATATTGTTTGAACTTTTGACTGGAAGCTGCTCAGACTTGATTAGAAGATGGGCACTATATAAATGTTTTAAATAAAATAAATAAAGTTACCTGTTTTCTTACACAACAAATGATAAACATAGACTACACTATCTAGAATGTCTATATGTCAACAGAACCTTCCAGGGGACTGGTGTTGACTGTTAATAGGTTAAATCTTATCTTATCCCAACACTTTGGGGAAAAGCAGGGTCTTCAAAACTTTACAGAAGGCTACAAGGGTAGAGGCCTGCAAACAGGCAGAGTCTTTCATAGAGCAAGGGCTGCCATGGAAAAGGAATACATCTGAGCTCCCATCAAATGGCAATATTTAGAGGGAGGACTAGGAGCTTGCCTACCCTATTGGACCTGGTAGAATTGTTAAATGTCTTTACGGAAATGTGGCCCTGCAGATAGCCTGTGCCATATAAGGCTTTAAAGGTGATGATCAACATCTTGAATTGCACCTAGAAAGAAGCTGGAAGCCAGTGTAGATTGCATAACAAATGTGTTACATGAGCAAACCTGCCCCCCCCATTACTGTTCATGTTCCAGAAACATTAAATCAAATAGAAAGATTAAGGCTGGGTTCACACATCACATATTTAGTTTTGATTTGTTTTTCTTATAGCAAAGTGTATTGTATGAATTATCTGCTGAAAATTGTAAATCAGTAACTACTACGTACATTAAGCTGTAATAATAAAGACAATGCTTCTGCAAACCATACATTTTATGCAAATAATGTACTGGGCTAATAATGACAGTTGACAAATTGCAGCTAATGAAATCATGTCTTAAAGCAGTCTGAACCTATGCAAAAAGAATGGCTGCAGATGCATTCATTTTAGTTTTTATCTATATCTTCGTTGGGTTGAATAGTCTAAATTAATAAGCGTTGATACTAATAGTCTGAAATAAAATTCAGAATATGAAGTAGATTTGTGAGGTTTTGCAACAGCCTTAAAATGATATCCTACAAGATCTATGTAACATAAAAAATGTCAGTTAAAACAACCTAGCATTTTAGAGCATGCTGCCTTGGCTGTTTAAATAATAATATACTGACATGCCTGGTTCAGTCTTTGTGTAGTACCGGTATCAGAGTTTCTTATTTTAACAAATCAGTTTGTTCCATATATTCATTGGAAGGTTTAGGGACAATGAGAAGGTAATAACTTTTTTTAATTATTAAAAGAAGATTTTATAAGAATTAAAAAAACTACGGAAACGAAACAAAAAATAAAAGAATAAAATGAATAATAATAAAAAGCAAGAAAATGAAAGGTAACTATAAAAACTATATCCAATCTTATTTGCAGCAGTTTTAATCAGCAGTTACACTCCCATATCGCATATAATAAACAAATATTTTAATCAATAAAATCCAAAATCAGCATTTTAATCTATTTTCATAAAGTGTCTATAAAGTCTTTCCAGTCTTTTATAAAAAAATGTTCCTTGATCAATTCATTTTAGCCATTTCTGCAAACTCATCTCTTCCTCCATTATTGGTGTTTCTGTAGTTTTTCATTTTTGTGCATATAATGGCTCTGCTGCTGTTACCATATATAAAACAATTATTGAGCATTTTTTGTTGAGTCTCCATATATCCTAGTAAGAAAAGTTTCAGTTTTATCCAAACGTTAATTTTTAAAGCTCCCTGCATCACCGTATGTATTTATATCCAGTATATTTTTACTTTTTCACAAGTCTACAATGCATGATAAAATGTCACTTCATGTTTTTCATACTTTCAACGGTGATTAGAAGTACCTTTATGCATCTTAGGCATTTCTCTGATGTCATACCAATGGTATATCATTTTTTAAAAGTTTATTTTTAAATTATACGACACTGAATTTCAGACCTTTTAACCACATTCCCAATGATCAATTTGAATATTATAACATTTTTGGCTCATTTTACCATACATTATTTAATTTGGTTTTCTTTTGGTATTTACATATTTTAATTTGACCTTTTAAGTTAATGTATCTTCACCATGTCTTTGCTTGCTCCTTTTACTTTTTGACTATGTGAACTTGTTGACCGGATACCATGTTTTCTGCATGGCTGTGCTTTGCAGAATGTTTAACTGGAATTTTGCAGTGAACCACACATTCCAGTTGACCTAAATGAGGAAGAATTTCATTTGTTGGGAATATATTTTATGCGTAATTTGAAGAATGAGCTAACATTAAGTTCTAAGATAGATTGCTCACCCAACCACTTCTTCATGGCAAACTTCACTTTCCTGAAAGTCAGGAAAATAAAAATTGGGCTATATGCTAAAATTTAGGGCATTTCATTTCTCCTTATTTTTTCATTTTTCCTTATTCGTATGCATTTAATAGGTCAGGTTTTCCAAACTTTGAGAATGAAGAAAGTTCCACCTCTTGAATTTCTGTTTGTCCATGCAGCTGTTAAGAGTATAGGAACCTTGCCAGAAAGAAACTGGTGGCCGCTAGATATCCCGAATGAAGGAATCCTAAACAGATGGAAACATACAGCTGTTCAAGTAGAAAATACTGTATTATTTTGACACTAACATGGTATTAATCATTCACCATAACACCATGAAAAAAAATAAAGAAATATGGGTAATTATACAACAGCTGCAGAAACTGACTTATTTTTTAATCTACAAATAGTGATCTTTGTGTTTCTTGCTAACATGAGGCTCAATTGTACTAAGAATTTTGGACCTACTTTGGGTCCTTGGAACATATTCTCTGTGCGGTGTCTAAGAAGTTCCGGGTGTTTGTTATAAATGGACTTTATGAAGCTGAGTGTAATTAATCTGCCCTAACTCTGCATATATGTTCTTTTCTGGGCATAATTGGGTTGAATGGGTGAATCAGATGCTGTGCTGCATGAACTTCTGTGAAAAATGAGGGCAAGATGTGGAGAGACTAAGATTTTAAGATAGTTTTGTTAGGTTTTTATTATCTAGTATTGCAAGTGGGATTCTTACATATATGTGAGAAGGTCTCCCTCCATATTGTTTCCAATCCTGCAATATTTTATATTTTAATCAAATGTGCAAGATTTGGCTAGTTCCTAATGTTTCTGAATAAAGCAGCTTACCAAAATAAAAATATTTCTGAACAAAGATCCAAGTGATTATTAGAAATCACCAATTTTATACTGTACTTGGGGAGAAAAATAAGATCCCCCTGCCAAAAATAAGCCCTAGTGCTTATTTTGAGGCCCAAAGGAAAATAAGACCCGGTTGGGGAAACACGGGTACTTACCATTAACTTCATTAATACTTTAAAATGATAAAAGTGTTCTCACTATAAATTCATTTGTAGGTAGGTAAAAGACCTGGGGGGCGCGGCGCGGGGGAATCATATGCTATATCTGGAGTTCCAAAATGAAGGAATCTGCTTATTTAAAATTTAGCAGGTTCCCTGCTTATAAATAAAAAAACAGGCAGTTGTATTGGCTTTGCCCCACTTTCCAAACCATGCAGTTCTAGAAAAATGCAGACTTCTACACCTTCTCTGCTACCTGCCAAGCCAGTGGAGGATTTAAGGGGAGAACTTAACTGATTCTGCTTGTTGTAATAAGTCTCCATATAGTTGGTGCCTTCTAGATCTCTGGGCCTTTACGTCATTATTCAACTCTTATTTTCAGGCCAGTTGGTAACCCAGTGGCCATCATAATGAATCATTCTAAATATATGGAGGGGGGAAGGAAGGGTGAACAGATTGTTTCAAAATATGCAAAGTGAAATTTTGTCCATTGGTATTTTTGATTATACAAGAGCAATATACATTTATTTTTAGACTTTCATCTTTCTCTATAGTATCGACGGGAGAGTCCAGGATGGGTTGCTCTAGTCCCATAGCTCTATGGACTGAGTTGAATTGGAGGATCTGCCTCCCTGGTGACGTTCTCCAGTTGTTCAACTCAGTCTCAGCTCATGGATGCATATTTGTAACTCATGTGAGCTTTTGGACTGTAGTTTACTATTATTTAAGTGAGGCGGCAGCCATTTTTCCACTCCATCTCACACGTTCACCCAAAACTTTCTCTTCCTTTAGTTTAATTTTCAAGAAAACCAATTAAAAAATAGGATTGTTGCTCACAAGACCATATATGTTTAAATCTCACCTAGATGGTTCACTTGCTGTTTCTTTCTCTTTTTCTGGTGTGGCCACCCCAGCTTTGACAGCTCTGATCAGCTGTCTTCCATGTCGTCTGGTCTGGAGCTTTCAGTTGGTGTTTGAGGGAAACGCGTTTGAGGGAAATTGCGGTTTCCCTCTCCACGCCAGCCCGTGCTCCGGTTCTTCACTGTCCCTTCAGGACAGTTCTAGGTCCTCAGAATCCCCTGTAGCGGCAGGATTCAACAGCATTTTGGGTCCCCGAAATTCCTGTCATGCCACTGCGGCTGTGGTCCCTTCTCTGTTGATGAGTGGCTTTAAACTTCTCTTTATTTTATATGGTTTTTGGTCTTTCAGTCAAAATGAACAACCCTTCAGCTAGAAGATATAGCTCTTCAAAGAGGATAAACTAGAGGTAAGTGGTCATCCAACCAATGGAACAGTGTTTCCATGTTGGCTGGAGATTCCTGGGAATTAGAAGTCCTCACATCTTAAAGTTGCTAAGGTTGAGAATGTTGCAGTAGGCGATTTTAAAGACAAAAGAGTTTGTTGTCATCTAGGCCAGTTTGAGTTCTCAGTTCCTTTTTTTAATATGCACATCCTGTGAGGATGTTTGGCACTTTTTCAGATCAAGCTTACATTGGCTTCCTATGTCTTAACTAATAGTATTAGCACATCATTCTTCTATTGTTTGTTTTTAGGCAAGTATATTAGAATCACTTTTCTTTATGTTACAGGTAGTCTTTGCTTAATGACCAGTCATTTGTTATAATGGAACTTTCGACAGACTCCCCAAATGATACTTACGACCTAGTTCTGGAGTTCTGATTACTATAAATGTCTCTCCCCCTGCCAATCACATGACCACATTTTGGATGCTTGGCAAACAAATCACCTTTAGGCTTATTGCAGCATTCTGCATTGATATCACCGTGATTTACAACTTTTTTGCCAGTTTAGGGCCTTTTTTTGCCAATTTACAGCCTTTTTGGCTAGTTTCTGGCAAAACGCAGCTATAGAAATACAAAGATTTGTTTAATGATCACTATATTTGTTTAATGATGCCTTGTTCACTTAATTACCACAGTATTTGTTTACCAACCACCAAAAAAAAAAAGTAAAATCAGGACAGTCACATGAGTGCCTTAACCTATGACTTAAGGATTGAAGTTCCGGGCTACATTATGGACATAAATGAGAATTAAGTGTAAAAGGCATGACTGAGTAAGGAACTGTGAATGCTGTTGAGAGCTAAGCTGCTATGTAGAGTTCCCACATGACTTTAACAGATTAACAGAGTTGGAAGGGACATTTATTTGTTTATTTATTTAAATTGTCGGATATGTACTAGATAACAGGTATAAGTATAAACATGGACATGAACAAGGAATGACTACAAGTAAATGGGGGCAGTAGGACAGGGCATGCCCTCTTTTATGCATGCCCCCTTTTATGGACCTCTTATGAATGGGGCAAGGTCAACGGTAGATAGTTTAAGGTTGAAGCTGTGGGGGTTAGAGGATGTAACAACGGAGTCAGGTAGAGAATTCCAGGCGTTGACCACTCCGATGCTGAAGTCGTGTTTTCTGCAATCTAGTTTGGAGTGTTTTACCTTGAGTTTGTATTGATTGTTTGCCCGTGTATTATTGAGGTTAAAGCTGAAGAAATCATTGACAGGTAGGACGTTGTAGCAGACAATTTTGTGTACTACATTTAGGTGACGTAATTTTGTGTACTACACTTAGGTGACGTTATTCTAGGTTGTCCAGGGCCAAAATTTCAAGCCTGGTTGTATAAGGTATTCTTTTTTAAAATATTTTTTTATTTTATTTATACAACACACACATACACCTTACAAAATCTGTTGTCAGAGTACATAGTTATATCTTAACATCTACATAATTTATAAAAGTAACATCATATTTATTTAATTATTAGTTTCGTTTCACCATCAAATTTAATACCTAATTTTCTCCTGTTCCCATTCTCTTGTATCCTATTCCACCTAGTTTTGCAACAACCTTCCAACTCTCCTACTTCCCTCTTTCTCTATCTCTCTCTCTCCCAACTCTACTTCCCCTATTGCATCTGTTTCAAGTTACTGTGAATAATATTGTGAATAAGGCAAAGATTATAGACAAGGTAAATAACTTTCTCCTGTGGCTTTGCCTTCATCTCTTTTCAGAAGACAAACATGTTCTAGTCAAGATACTGTAGCATGAATGGGAATAATATGACTTCTGTGCAACTGGTTCCATCCCGCAGAGTTGGAAAACCGAAATTGACAGATGAGCAGCAAAAGCCTGTTATTTTCTGGTCACTGCATCAGCAAAGGTCAGGTTGCTGCCTCTAAAAGTAAACAAATCCAGGGATAACATTTCAGAATACAACTGAAAAAGCATTTAAAAACAACATTGCATTATTAAGTCCCCTCTTTTTAATCTATTGATTTATTTTCATAATGTGATATATTCCCCATCTCCCACAACTCTGAACAGTTTTCAGTAATAAAAATTAATGTGTATGAAAAATAAAATTAGAACTCTGCTCTCTCTCTCTTCTTTTACCTTAAAAGGTAAAAAGGATTAAAAGGGTCTAAAAATATAGAGCGTGGAAATTGATAGGAAACTCAGAATACAAAGTGCTGAATGAGAGAACAAAGGCTGAGATGATAAAGGAATACATACAATACACATTTCTGAAAGCCCTCTTCTGGCAATTACCTCATTGCTTCCGAGGAAATTGATGATAAAGATTTTACAAACATTGTGTTAGATAGTGTCGGTTCTACAGAGGAATTATTGAGTCTGTCATCTGCACCTCTATAGCTGGTTTGGCTCTGCAACCAAACAAGAAAAATACAGACTTCAACGGATAATTAGAACTGCAGAAAAAACAATTGCTACCAACTTGCCTTCCATTGAGGACCTGTATACT
>JANHFT010004717.1:61949-73576 GCA_032467955.1 Pseudoxenodon macrops
CTCTGACAACTGATGTTGTAAGCTTTGTTTTGAGGAGATGGAGGAAGAAAAATGAAATAAAACTTGATTCAAAAAAATAAAAATAAATAAATGGTATTTTAAATTCGCTTTTAAAGTATTTTCTTTTCAACTTTTTGCTTTTTAAATCTCTTTTCCCCCATTCCAATTGTAAAATCCACAATCTTGGGTTTTCTTATTTAATCCATTGTTTTTTCTTATGTTCAGTCCAAGTGCCGGTTAGCCACCATTTTCAATTTCAGGCACTTTCCCTTCATTTTAAAAAGTTTTTTCTTCTTTTTGAAAAAAAACCAAATACTCACCGGGTCCCACACTTTGCTCAATCAACACCTACACTAACACTTAGATTGATGTAATCCTTTCCTCCTTCAGTGCAGCTCTGTTCGTTGTGGCCGCCCCAGCTAGTGATGGTTCGAAGTCCCTCTTCCCAGCCGCTGGGTTTAGAAACTTCAGCTGGCCTCCCCAGGAAAATTGCTGTTTCCCTGTTCATGCCAGCCCATGCCCCTGTAATCCACTGTCCCTCCAGGACAGTTTTGGGTTGACGAGGACCCCCAAGACAGCTGGGATATGACGGCTTTTTGGGAGCACCCGAAAAGCATGTCGTTCGCCAGGACACTGGCCATGCCTTCCCTGCATAAGGTATTCTGTTGTGAGCAGAGGAATGCTCTTCTCGAGAAATACCTCTGGAATAATTCAATTGTGTTAATGTCCAAAATACAGTGTGGATTCCAGGTAGATGAGCTGGCAAACGTTTTATATACCCTAGTTTGCAGTACAATGTTACCGGAGAAGAAGCTTTGCAAAATTAGGTTAATAACTTAATGCCTTTTTGGCAATGCTGTTACAGTGAACTCTGGGGCTTAGATTGTTCAAACCCAATCCACCCACCCCCGCCCAAGCAGGAGACCCTACATCATTTCTAACAGATGGCACTTATTGTGTCTTCAGTCATTGATCAACCAATGTGCTAAGGAACAACATAAAAAGTTTTTTAATGTTTACAGAAAGAAGCTGCAACATGATCTCCAGTTTTAACTTGTGATTTTGGTTCTGCTTTGATTTGTTTTATGTTAGAATCGCATTGTTGAATTAATTATTTTGTTTGCCTTCTATGAATGTGGTGCTAAAATAATGTTTCCTATCACGGCTCATTATAACTTTTTCTGTAACTTTCTTTTGCTAATTTTTCTTCTTTCTCAGCTTTTTTTAAGCATTTAATAATGAGGGTGATAAAAGCTTATTCAACATATCTAGAAGGCATCAATATGGAAATGTTTGTCCTGGATTATGCTTGCATAACATGATTTGAAAACAGCACAATCATATTGGCCAATACTATTTGCACATTGAAAACTTTTCATAATATGCTTATGAAATATATTAATTTGCAACAACTAACAGCAGAGCTAGATGCTACATTTGATATTGTGTCCAGATGTAGTTTGATAGTACGTCACTGGATGGTAATTGTTTGTGAGGAGATCTAATCCAGATTGAGTCTGTGGTCTTGAGAAAAAAGCTTTATTCTTTAACTTTTTGCCTCTTTCACAATTGAAATTGGCTCTGCAGATACACTTTTCCCCAATGCTGTAGAGGATTTGAAGGAGGATCACTCATGCATTTAAATCTTTAAGATTCTTGCATATCACTTTCAATGCAGTTGCATCTTGAGGCAATTTACAGTGAAACTAGTAAAAATGAACATTGCTCTAATAGAATAGGACAAAACAAAAATAAAATAGATGAATTGAAATGATGGAGTGAGAAATGAAAAAATAAAGTAAAGCAACTCATCCAGAATATTTATACAGGGAATATGGGAATGAAGAGAGTGTCCCTTCTCAGATATATTCATGGACACCCGAGAGATTTCATGGAGAATTCTAGACAGCTGGGAAGACTTAATTGTGAGGAATCACAAAATTATACTGTTGTAAGGCAAATGCAATAGAATCTCTGATACTTAAGTGATCAGTCAGGTCTATAATAGGAAAGGTATATGTCAAAAATAGACAAACCCACCCAAAAACAATCTTAACAGCAAATTGGCAGCCAATAGTCAATTGCTAGTATGTGACGTGATCATGTGCCTCCTTTAGCAATCTGCTCACTGTGACCTGCACTAGTTACAGCTTCCAGATCAAATGCAAGATTAATTTCACATAAAGCACATTGCAGTAGTTGTAATCTGTGGAGAGCCACAGTAGCTAGATTGTCCTTGTCCAACAAAAGGTGCCATTAATGTGACAATTCTGCTGGCAAGAAACTATCCTAAGCAGAGAGGCTATTTAGGTTTTCAATGCTAGTGATAATACTCAGAGCATTTCCTGACTACATATTTGTTCTTTCTGAAAGACAACAGTTTCATTTAGAACAGACTACCACAATGAGAGCAAACCTTTTTCTGGTTGCGTGCCAATAGCATGCACACGTGCCGGCATCCACAATGTAATTTGTGCCCCACCTGCGCATGCATGCATGACCGTCCCCATGCATGTACCCTGCACTGCGCATGCACAGATTCCTGTGCATGCCCATTGCCTGTTTTGAGTCTGGAAAGCCTCCTGCACCAAATTGTGCCAGTGCAAACGGTCTGCCACCACTGTTCCTCCTCCTCCTGCCAGCCTTCTGCTCTGGGCATGGCTGTTTGCGCTGGCAAAGGTTGGTGCCCTCTCTCACCAATTTTTCTAAGGGAGCATTCCCAGCCGGCGCGCCTCTTAACACGGTGTTCTCCTCCAGTCCTCCTGGGGGCAGCTCACCTCCACGCCAGTAGCTTCTCCTTCTCCTGGCTGCGAGGGGCGAGGGAGCGTGATGGAACCCAGAGGTGAAAAAGGAGCAGAGCTACCGGCCAGGCCAGGGCTTCCCTGTCTCCCCGCCAGAGAGGGCTTCTAGCGCAGCCCCAAGCCCCCGGCGGGGAGGGAAGGAAGCCCCAGCCTGCTTGCTGCTCCCACCTTCACCCCTCACCCCTGGCAGCAGTGGTTCTCGCGCTGCTGCTTCTGTGGCCAGACTGAGGCTTCCCTGTCTCCCTGCCTGAGAGGGCTTCTGGCGCAGCCCTCTCCACCTCGCGCTTGGTGGTGGCAGTTCTCACACTGCCGCTTCCCCGGCGGCTGCAGGAACAGTGGGCTGGGACTTTTCTCCCTCCTCACTGGAGGCTTGGGGCCATGCCAGAAGCCCGCTTGGGTGGGGAGACAGGGAAGTCCCAGACCACCCGTCCTTGCCATCGCCACCCCCTTGCCCCTGGCGGCGTCAATTCTTGAACAGCTGCTTTCCAGGAAATGGCAGGAGCAGCCAGTGGGGCAGAGAGGGAGGCAGCAGGTTGTGGAGCAGGCCATTCGCGCCGGCTAAGAGGCAGCGGCAGCTCCTCATCCTCCTGTCAGCCACAGGGTCCGGCCAGTGTCCAGCCAACCATGCCTGGCCTCCCCCTGCAGCAGCCCACGTGGATGTCCCGGAGCACGCATGCGCACTGGCCAGCTAGCCTACTGGTTACTGGTGCGCATGTGTGTGGCTGGCTGATCTGATTTTCCGGTTTCTGGCACTGCTGCACATGTGATCATCATGCATGCATGCATACCAGTAACCAGAAGACTAGCTGGCTGTTGCACATATGTGCACCAGAAACCTGGAAGAGGAATGGGGGGCGCCGCGCATGGCAGGTGACATGGCTCTGTGTGCCACTGCCGGCACGTGTGCCATAGGTTTGCCATCACAGGACTATCCAATTCCTAAATTCAGAAAACACCTATCACAAGGGATGTGATTCAGTCTTAGTTTATTGGTCCTTTTCCATATCACTGCTACATCCGGACACTAAAGTGTCCTTTGAATCTTATTGAGAAATAGAACTGAGCATCATAAGTATCTTCATGTAGATGATAATTAGCACAGAGGATTACAATAAATAATGGTTTGTGACAGCCCATAATATTAATACCGAGGAGCAGAGGCCCAATCACCCAAGTCTGTTTAATGTGACTTTTCCTGAAAATAGTGGTGGAACATCTCAAGCACAATGTTTCCAAATCCCAATTCACAGAAACAGTTCAGGAGAATATCACTATCTACATTATTGCTACTGAAACATCAAGCAGGATCAATAGAATTGAATTTCCTGTATTTTTCCCATGGAAGTCATCAGGAAGATTCAGCCCCAATATTCCAATACCCAATTGCTCCAGCTGTACAATAGCATGCACTGATACCCTTTGAGTAGGGAGTGTTTGGCATAATAATCCTGTGTTTCTAATCAACTCTTATCAATGTCCTGCATATCACCTATATATTTTTGTTCACAGTCTTCCAGTCTTCTGCTTGTGGCTTCCAGGAAATATCAGCTTGATAATTCAACTAACCACAAGTTATTCATATCTGTGTGGCTGTCCTATGTAATAATCCACAGAATTTCAAGTGATAGCTTTCTCAGCAAGAACTTTCTGGATTTATTCTGCCCATGCAGACTGTCCACTGGAATCTCCTGAACTGGAAGAAGCTTACAGAACGTTATGCTTCTCCCAGTTATAAACATTTGCCAAGGTATTGGGTATCTTATATCCTATCATTTTTCTTCAATCTTATTTGCTTTTCAGTCGAACATTCTGTCCTAGTTCCTAGTCTATCCCAGATTGCTGTCCATGGCCCAACATAATACTGAAGTTTGTTGTTCTATCTGCTCTGGAAGCTGTTTTATAGAACAAACCAGAAGCAGAAATTATTGTTTGATTGTCTTTCAATGAGTCATGGTAACCATAGTTTGTCAAATACAATTTGATCACTAAGCCTCAAACCAAAGAAGTCAAAGCCACAGACCTTTCATTCAATAATTGTCTAAATATTATTGAAGAATATTAAATTTAATAAACTCAGGTCCTAATAAAATATGTTTGTTAGTTGTGGCTAATGAATATAGAATTAAAAGTTTTGAGTTTTTAATGATATTTATGAATTGTGTGTATTGGATATATGTGCTGATTCCACAATTCCTGCTCTCGGTGGAGTGTGGCTCAATAATAGCTGAACAGAAAACTAATTTAGGATTAGCTGACAATGAGAAGCATTTTATCAATAGCCAATCCGGTCTAAATAAGTAGTTAACAAAGTGGAAATGCATGTCTTGTATATTGAATTATATTTAATAGCACTTATAATATATAAGCTTCAGAATCAAACAGGTCACTGGCCTGGTAAACAAAAAAAGTGTTCTAGTATAGTTAGAATATACAATCAGTCCTATGGTTTAACATGTGCAAGCACAAAGTATGTTGGGAAAAAACATGAAAACAAAAATGGGTAAGCTGTTGTTCTCCTGTCATTGAGCTCTTCATACATTTTACCTAACAATTCCCATGTTGTTTCTCTGGAAACTATAAAATGATGCTTTTGAGAGTACTTGCTATCTGTTCATCAGTATCCTTACAGGTCTGTTTAATGTCCTAGACTGTGTTTGTTAGCCTGTTGTTTCAGAGAAGAAACTCCTGTATGAAGTGAAGACCAAACAACTAGAAGAGAAGAGAAAGCAACAGGGATCTGAAAGGTAAAAGAGATTATGATGCAGATATGTTAATAAAACACTTCCTTGGTGTTTGCAGCAGTTATAAGTGTCAGCAGAATTTTAGAGTTTCCAGTTTGAGTCGTGGTGATTGAAGATGGTTCCTTGAACAAGCAGAGATGACAACAGCTGTGAAGAACAGACTGATGAGCTCTAGCCTGCAATTCTTCCCACAGAAGAGGCAATTGGGAGATCACCCATCAGTACTCTGAATGGCAGCAGTTCACAAGAAAACCATAAAACAGTTATGTCAGATGAATCTGAGCATAAAGAGGGAGAGAAATCACATCTTTGCTATGGCAGAACCTTTCATAAGGACACTTAAGTTAGTCAAACTCACTTTCTAATCACATTTGGAAATGTTCCACTTTATAGATATTAGAGATTTTCAAAATGTTGAGTTCAGTGTGACAACTGGTGAATTTTACCTTTTAAGAGTTAAAAAAATTGTAAACAGACTTAATTTAAAGCAATTGGCAAAAAGCATTAAAAGGGGGCTTTTGATTTAAGAGAATGTTAAATAGTTTGGGAGACCAGAGAGATTTGGAATATTGGTTAATTTTGCTAAAGGTTTTTAAATAAATATATAATCAAATAATATACTCATAGGAAAGGACTGAAGCTAAACTAAACCCCTATTAGCAACTCGACAAAGGTTCCAAATGGACACTAGAGGGAACTAAAGGACCAGGCAGAAAAGAGTTAAATGGCTAAGCTATGCTTTCTTATTTTAAAGAGCCTTTTGAAACTAAACATGGACTGAAATATGAATTCAGAAAGGATACAAATTTAAATTGATAAACATTTAGAGGATGATGTGAAAAACTTTAAAAATATTTTAACTGACATAGACATTAGAGTGTTTGAAGGCAACAAAATTGAGATTAGAAAAATGGTAATACAAAGGATTAATCAAGACAACATGGAAGAGCTGCAACAAGAAATTCTGAATGATGCCTCTATAGGATTTACAAAGTAGGTTGGTGAAAGCTTTGAAAACTCCTTTTAAATGTCAAAAAATGATGAAAGATCAAATCCTGTGATGCCGTAAGAATGATTCAAAGGCCAAGCCAAGCAAAAAGAATGTAAAGTTGGACTATTTGGATAAACTCTTTGATATTTCTGGGAATTCCTAATGAACTTTTCACTGAATTAAGATTAAAAAGATTATGATTTCTGGATTGCATATAGATAAAAGACAGACTATGGAGAGAAAAGCTTTTTTATTTCCAGCTTTAAAAGTTGGTTAGTATAAGTATATTATATTATGTTCAATATGATGAAGATTGGAAGCCATTTCTTTTATTGTCTTTGTTGCCTTTTTCTTTTTTTCTTTTCTTCTTTTCTTTTTTAGTCTTGATCTTTTTTTGTAATTTCTGAAGTTTTATCTCTTTTCTTCTAGTTTAGTTTGAATTAGTATCTATGTTTATTAAAAACTTCAACAACATAATTAACTAAAAAAGAGTCTGAATAGCACTTTAGAAGCAATAGCATAATTTCCTATCCATTAATGCTGCACAAAATTAAAATATATTTCCACCAAGTATGTGGTGGAAAGATTTCAACATTTCCTATTTGGGGGAATACAAAGAATAAGGCACTTGCAGCTTACAGGAAGTCAAGGGTTTTTGTTTCCTGCCAAACTAGAAGAAAAAGAAGTGGCAGCGGGGGAAGGGGGAGAAGCAAAGCAAAGCAAAAGCAAACCAAAGGAACAAATATTTCTAAATGCTGGCCCCATATGCAATGCACGCACTTTCTTTGGCATCTTAATCTTCCTATCCCCAAATTATTGTATGTGTTTGTTTTGCTACTTATATAATTGGTCATTAAGAAGTATGTGCAATATTCCAAGCTGAAACTATCAATCACTTCCCATTCCCTAGGGACTGTACAACTTTCTGTTAGTTCACATCTTTATTGCACCAGGGCTCCATAATCAGAAAAAGAAAATACATTCATTTTGAGAGCAAATGTCATAAAAACCTGGGATAAGCATCAGGTTATAGAATGCAGGTGAGCTGGCTTCTGTTATTGGTTTTTTTTTGGTTTATAGTTTCTCCTTTGTACTCTCTCTCAGAGGTGAGTTCCTACTTGTTCTATCCGGTTCTATAGAGTAGATAGTAACTCCACGATGACGTCATGGAGCCGATTCCTTCAGTGGCTCTGTCGGCGGCGCCATTTTGGATTTTGCTTCTGCGTATGCACAGAAGCTATTTTTTCCTTGCCACGCATACACGGCTCGTGCGCTTTGCGTGCATGCTTGAGGTGCAACCCTGAGCGAACCGGCAGTAAAAGATTGAGAACCCACCTCTGCTCTCAGACTTCCAATTCAACTCACAGCCAGCATCTCCTCCCCCAGCTTCTGTGAAGTTAAAATGTAATGGAGGAGTTTCCCTCTATCTTTCTAGGATCTTGGAGTCCTAGTGGACAACAATTTAAATATGAGCCAGCAGTGTGCAGTAGCTGCCAAAAAAGCCAACAAAGTTCTAGGCTGCATAAACAGAGGGATAGAATCAAGATCACGTGAAGTGTTAATACCACTTTATAATGCCTTGGTAATGCCACACCTGGAATACTTCATTCAGTTTTGGTCGCCACGATGTAAAATAGATGTTGAGACTCTAGAAAGAGTGCAGAGAAGAGCAACAAAGATGATTAGGGGACTGGATGCTAAAACATATGAAGAACAAATAGAGTAACTGGGTATGTCTAGTTTAATCAAAAGAAAGACTAGGGGAGACACGATAGCAGTGTTCCAATATCTCAGGGGTTGCCCCAAATAAGAGGGAGTCAAACTATTCTCCAAAGGACAAGAAGCAATGGATGGAAACTAACCAAAGGGAGAAGCAACTTAGAACTAAGGAGAAATTTCCTGACAGAACAATTAATCAGTGGAACAACTTGCCTTCATAAGTTGTGAATGCTCCAACACTGGAAGTTTTTAAGAAGATGGTAGATAACCATTTATCTGAAGTGGTGTAGTGTTTCCTGCCTGGGCAGTGGGTTGGACTAGAAGACATCCAAGGTCCCTTCCAACTCTGTTATTCTATTCTATTCTACTTTGAAAGCTGTTCAAACGATCATGATTTATGCTTAGATGCTGCTTTTGATAATGATCCTGATAAAGAAACAATGGCCTGAAGACATTTCTAAACATGTTAGTAAATACATTCAAAATCATGCTATTTATTTGGCTTCCTCTTAAAGTACATTGCAATCAAGCATTATTTATCAGCCACAGAATTGAATATAAGAATGCCATACAAGTGCCAACTAGTTTTTTGTAAAAAATAATAATGAAACGCCATTAAGATGTTTACAAATATTACTGCTTTAGCTTTTTAGCTGTTTGCTGACATTCTTGATTGAGAAACCTTTCCTTATTTTGCTTCCTTGACACAGATAATATGGGACTAGCAGAATATGCATGCTGAATGAAATAAAGATAATACAGCAGTTAAAGACTGTCATTTTTTTTAAAAGGGGGGAGTAATTAATTAGAAAATCCCATTTAGATAGAAAGCCAAATATCTCATCTGGCTGTAATCTAAGTAAAGGAATGAATGGCATATAATGTAAAACACACACAGTATTCTGTGGCATAAAGCTGCTTTCACGTCAGCCCAGCTCAAAAGGAAACGTAAACATTACAAAGTGTTTTAAGTAAAAACAAATGTACGGTAGGGTGGTTGAGATTTGATCTGATTTCATTTCGATGCTCTTAGGTTTGCAGAAGAGTTGAAAATGAGTCAATACCTGCGACCCAGGTAGGAGACCCAGAAAAAAAAATCAAGCTGCTGTGTGATGCAAAGATGATTTTTTTTTGCATGAGAATGCCCCTGAATCTGCTGACCCATGTCCTAAAAGAACCAAACAGCTAAATCTAGAAGAACAAAACTTGAAGAATGAAAAATGAAGAACGGTTGCAGGAACTGGGAGTGTTCCGATATCTCAGGGGCTGCCACAAAGAAGAGGGAATCAAGCTATTCTCCAAAGCACCTGAGGACAAGAAGCAATGGGTGGAAACTAATCAAGGAGAGAAGCAGTTTAGAACTAAGGAAACATTTCCTGACAGTTACAACAATTAATCAGTGGAACAACTTGCCTCCAGAAGTTGCAAATGCTCCAACAACGCAAGTTTTTAAGAAGATGTTGGATAACTATTTGTCCAGGGATGGAATCCAGCAGGTTCTGACACGTTCTGGAGAACTGGTATCGGAAATTTTTAGTAGTTCAGAGAACCGGCAAATACCACCTCTGGCTGGTCCCAGAATGGGGTGGGAATGGAGATGTTGCAACATCCTTCCCTCAGGAGTGGGGAGGGAATGGGGATTTTGCAGTATCCTTTCTCTGCTATGCCCACCAAGCCACACCAAGCCCACCAAGCCACGCCCACAGAACCAGTAGTAAAAATGTGGCTTTCACTATTTCCATCGTAGAGTGAAGTGGTGCTGTCACTAAGAGAAAAATTGGGAATGTGACATACAATTTTATTTCTGCCTTCTGCTTGTTACATATCAGTTGCAAAGTGCCTGAATGGTGATCATATGACCATGGGATGCTGCAGCAGCCATAAATGTGAGGATTGATTGCAAAGCTGGAGTTTTTCATTGTCATAACTTTGAACAGTCACTGCATGAGACAGTCAATAAGTAATGATTAGCTGTTAATCATAACTCTCCTCATAGGATTATGTCTAGCAGCAAAATCACTACCTTTTCAAATTCAATAGACATATTCAACTTGCATTTTAAACTTTTAACATTGCTTACACTTGCCTATTTTTCATGATTCTCTATAGTTTTATAAAGACTGTCTCATTATCTTATACTGTTCAGCCAATTCCATTCATATCTATCATGTTGCCTAGATTCCTTATAAGGATTAATAATAGTTTATAATGAAAAACATAATTAATAACTCTACAAGATACTGTCCCAAAGGTGCCTTTTTTTTTCAGGGGGCCACTGGACTTTCTTGTTTTTTCTTTGAAGATATTTCATTTCACTCCAAGAAGCTTCTTCAGCTCTGACAGGATAGTGGGGCATGGAAGGATTTATATTGCTGGCAGACAGCTAGTCATTTGCATCCTTTTAGAGGGTCATTGAAGCATTTGGAGGTGTATCTGTGTCCTCAGGGTCACCTGAGTGGTGTTCCTGGTTCCTGTAGTCTGCAATTTTTTCCCTCTGGAAATCCATTCCTACTCCCACGCCATTCAAAAGATGTTCATCGCAAATTGTATACATAAAAGTTTGTAGAGTTTCTCAGTCATCAAGACCATGATTGTCCCAAAGGTGCTTTTGGGACAACCATGACCTGAATGACTGAGAATCTCTACAGGCTTCAATCTGGTATCTTCAGCCATATCTGTAATAGCATCCAATACAACTGGCAGTCCATCTGTGGCTTTCTATTATTGGACCATTTTTATATTGAAAAGG
This sequence comes from Pseudoxenodon macrops, assembly GCA_032467955.1. Taxonomy (NCBI): domain Eukaryota; kingdom Metazoa; phylum Chordata; class Lepidosauria; order Squamata; family Pseudoxenodontidae; genus Pseudoxenodon; species Pseudoxenodon macrops. The sequence continues at coordinate 72,951 of JANHFT010004717.1, forward strand.
TGTTTATTAGCCCAAGCTGCAGAGATCTAGAGATTTCTCTTTAGTGCTTATTTAGTCTTCATTGTACATTAGGAGTAATAAGATGAGAAGCTGCAGTTCCCCTAACCTAACTGTAAAGAGTAAGAAAGATGACCTTGAAGAAATTCATAAGAGTTGTTATCTAGGCAAAGGGGAGTGAGACATTCTTTAAGTCCTGTAAAACCAGATAATATTTGGAAGTGGCTCAAGGAAATATTGATTGTGGAATTTAGGAAGAAGAGGTATAAAGCAATCAAACTTGCAAGGTTCTGTTATTACAACCACAGTATCTCATTAAAGTGTACTTCTGGTCTTCCTGTGGATTGGTTCTTTTAGTCTTGTCTACCAAATGGGGATGATACTACACAGAAGTGGGTTCTGAATCTTCTTACTGCTGGTTTGCTCAGGCTCACGCCTCAAGCGCACGTGCGACAATCAAAAACTAGCTTATGCACATGCGCATAAGCAAAATCCAAGATGGCAGCACCCATGGAGTTACCGACAGAACCGGCTCCGTGATGTCACCGCAGCGTTACTACCTACTCTATAGAACCGGATAGAACTGGTAGGAACCCACCTCTGATACACTGGATATTTACCTCACAGAA
>JANHFT010004720.1:35166-45271 GCA_032467955.1 Pseudoxenodon macrops
ATTGGCGGCAGAAGGCGGTCTCGTAAATAGCCCGGTCCAATGCCATGGAGCGCTTTAAAAGTGGCCACCAACACCTGTCTCTGCCCTGGCTGCTTCTCCATCCCCCACCGGCGCCCTTACCTTCTCAGGCCAGGTGAGGAGTGACTGGGAAGGAAGGGTGAGGGGTGGGGCCAGCCAGTGGTGGGATCACCCTACAGGAAGCCACAGCAGAGGGCTCAAAGAGCCGCATGCGGCTCCAGAGCTGCAGGTTGCAGCCCCTGTGCTATACCAAAGCAGCCTATGGGGAACAGAGACTATTTCAGAGTAAGCAGAAAGAGAGAAAAGTTCATCCTCTTCAGTTCACCAAGGGAATCGTATTCCATACATGATTGAAAAAAATTTTTTTTTCTTCTTCACTGGATGGGAAAGAATTCTGTGCAATGCCTTCAAGCTAGAAATGACATTCTTCTTTTATCAAATTCATCTTTGGTGATCAGAATGACATTTTGTAGGAATTCCGACTTCTGTTCTTCATCACACAGGGCAGCATTTGAGAATCAACAGAGTTCATTCCAAGCCACTAAATCTGTAGTTCTTAAAAAAAAAACCTTCGGTCTTCAAAATACAAGACAACCATTTTCTGCAATATTTTTCCAAAAGAAATGAATAGCCTCATAAAATGGTTGGAGGAATGCTAGAGACTCTAGCTGTGAATAGTCCTTATGTCATATGCACTATTTATTACTGACATTTTAAAATCATTCTGTTCCACGGCTTTTCATTTTATAGAAATAGATATCTCTTTATTATTTTTATATGCAACTTTCTTAAATCCCCCCCCCCAAAAAAAACCATAAAATATAAAATAGCAAAGAAAAAAAATAGATGAAAACAGGGGAGGGACAATGAAAAAAAAGGAAAACTGGGAGAGGAAAAAAAGCAATGCAGAAAAGAATAACTTTGACTTTCTTTGGTACAGATACAAGCATAAAATGCAATGATCCTTTGAATTAGAATACCGGCAAGTCATAACACACAGTACTGCTATAATCATAAATAAATCTAATCATCAAATCCCAAGGTTAAAGTTTCATTTCTTTCAGTTTCAAGCAAAAAAAATCCATAAGTGGTTTCCAAATAGAAACAAAGTTAGAGAAAATCTTTTCTTTAATCAAAGTGTTCAAGTTCGCCATCTCTGCCAACTCCATTAATTTCAGCATCCATTCTTCCATTTGTGCGTCCATCTGTGCACACAGAGAAGACTTACTGCTGTTGACATAGTGTATAATAAGAAAAAAAAGTTCAATTTTTTTATGTCTGTCTGTCCATCAAATTTAAAAGAAAAGCCTGTTATATCAACTTTCTTGGTTAGCTTAGTGGGATATAAGATTAATACATAAAATAAAATGGGATACTAGAACTGACTGCAAAATGATAATTAATGGAAAGAGTCCCAACAAATCGGGTCTAAGTGAATAGAATATAAAGTAGGCCTAGATCAGGAATGTCAAACTCATGGCGTCACACTGTCGTTACATGACATATCGTGACTTCCCCTCCCCCTTTACTAAAATGGGGGTGGGCATGGCCACATCCGGCCCACGGGCTGCGAGCAGGGATGGGTTCCTCGTACCTTCCCTGTCGGTTCAGGTCGTGTCGGAAGTACGCGTCTTGCTCGTGTGCCACCTGTCACAACTGGGTAAGAAGGCTTTGCGCATGCACAGAGGGTTATTTTCGTGCCATTTTAGAGCCGGAAGACCGGTTCGGGGACATGGCCAGACGGCCATTGCTGCTGGTTCGGCAAGCGGGGGCAAATTACCGCTACCGGTTGAGGTGAACTGGTCCAAACAGGCAGCAACCCACCACTGGCTGCGAGTTTGATACCCCTGGTCTAGATGAATAAGAGTGCTACAGTCACATGACTGATCTGATTTTACAACCTTTTTTGTGGCAGTCATCAACCAAATGACATGGTCAAAAAGTGAATGCTGCAGTCATAAAGTGAGCCAAACTGGAGATGCCTATTTCCGGCAAAGCATGGTCACATGATCACGAGTGCCGCAAACAATCGTAAATGCAGACATGTTGCCAAGCTGCTACGCGACTGGCTGGGGGGGCCATCAAAACTTCACATCATAATTCCCTGTTTTTGGTCCATCATAGCTTCAAGTGGTCCCTAAGCAACCAGTCGTAAGTCAAGTTCTTTCCGTATTGTGATGTGGTGGCTAAGGCATAGTACTAGAAGCAAGGAAATTCAGATTCTTCTCCACCTGCAACTCTGCAAGTTCATTTGATAGTGTTGGACCAGGCAGTGTCTCTCACAGAATTGCTGTTATGGGGAATCTACCACATAGGGTTTTGTGGTGGAAACCCAATAAGAAGAAGCCATATATCCACTGCATTAAACTCTTGAACAAAAGGCGGAACAGAAATCTAACAGATGTATAAATTATTAAGTGAATGTGGTATTCAAGCAGTAGCAGCTCAAATCTTGCATCCCTGCCAGTTTTATAGCCTATCTTTGTGGACGTAAGTATCCTAATAGAAAGCAGAAAAGCTGGAATGAGATGTCTCAAAACATATTAGAAACATGTATAATTATATTTATTCCGTGACACTACTGGATGGATTTTTTCCTTAGTAAAGATATACATACCCATCAGAAAAAGGTCTTCAAAATCACATCCTTTCCTCTATAGAAGAATGAGGATGGGGAGAATTCATGGATAGGTTTCCAATACCCCAAATATCTGGGCCAAATTGTACTTCTCAAAGTGCAGAGATTGCTGCCTCTTCAATTTTGGGTATGGTTCATTTATGCCTATTTGCCAGGACATGTGTATTCTTCTCTCCAGTGACCTTTTGCAATCATGATACTTAACATTTATAGGATGTATCTTATTAGCAGGCTGTTCCACAAACATCACCTAATTAAATATTGTGGCAGCTCAGAGCAGTGTATAATTAAGTGTTATTAAACCCATTTTATAGGTGAAGAAGCATCAACTAAATAGGCTGTTCTGTGTATTTTAGCAATGCACAGGTGGCGCAGTAGTTAGAGTGCAGTGCTGCAGGTTACTTCAGCTGATTGCTAGCTACAATTCGGCAGTTCAAATCCCACCGGCTCAAGGTTGACTCATCCTTCTGAGGTGGGTAAAATGAGGAGCCAGATCGTTGGGGGCAAATATGCTGACTCTGTAAAACCACTTAGAGAGGGGCTGTAAAAGCACTGTGAAGCGGTATATAAGTCTAAGTGCCATTGCCATTGCTAAGTGCTAATAACACTAAAGACCACTTTTTCCAAACAGGTTTTCTTTTTTTGAAAGAAAAAAATAATAGAGCAAAATTCTATTCCTGAGTTCAAGCTGCAGACAGGATAAATGGATGGTTGAAACTACCATATTATGGAAACTATACTAAGACTCATCTTTCCTAACAGCTGATTTACCTTTGTGGAGAGCTTTTCTTTTCCAATTTGAAAAGATATTTTCCTGTTAGAGCTGCAAAGGCGAGAGAACAGTTTTACCTCTGCGGTACCAATCTTTGTGAATTAGGCTTAACAAAACCTTCATTATTCATGTATAATACGTAAATGTCATTCTGCAATGCTATTCTGCTGATGGTTTACAATGGAAAAATAATGTAATATAATAAAAAAGCACTTTGGCTGCAATAAACAACAAAGTGGATATTGTTGTTAAGTGTCATTTGCCTGAATCTGTTTTTCTAGTTTGGAAACATGGTTTCTAATTTAGCTGGGCTGCAGAAAGCCAGTCAATTCTATTTCATCCAATAAGCCATAGTTAAACTATGTACAGGTAGTGCCTTGACTTACGACTAAAATTTCTCTTGTTCATTTGTTAAGTGAGTTTTGTCCCCACTTTATGACATTTCTTGCCAAAGTTGTTAAGTGAATCACTGTAGTTGATCAGTTAGCAACCTGGTTGTTAAGTGAATCTGGGTTCCCTGTTGACTTTGCTTGTCAGAAGGTCACAAAAGAGGATCATATGACCCCAGGACGCTACAACGGTCATAAATATGAACCAGTGGCCAAAACATCTGAGCACAGGATCATGGAGATGCTGCTAAGGTTGCAACTCTGAAAAACGGTCATAAGTCACTTTTTTTAGTGCCGTTGTAAGTTCGAACGGTCACTAAATGAACTGTTATAAGTCGAGGACTACTTGTAGGGCTTAATGTCACCCAGCCAATGCCATGCAACAGGTTGTACAACAGACATTTCCAGCAGAGAAAATAAAAGCAAGCCCCAAACAAATATACAAAGTATTTAGTGGCTAACAACGCTGCTATTTTAAAGCCTCAGAGAGAATAAAAAAAACTTTATATGATACCAATAGACATTAAACTATCTCACATAAGCCAGCAGCAGCATTTCCCAGCCATGGTGCTACCATCAAAAGGAACATTGCTCTACCATCTTTGTGTGGAAGATCTACATTGTAGACCACCATATATACCAGTAAGAGACATTCCTTTTCTTTAGGGAGACACCCTACCTTCAAAATATCCTACCTCCATATTTGAAAGATACCACAATTAATGCATTTTTAGATGCTTCTTAAATATTTTTCTTTTCAACCAGGTCTTCTTTGTGGGGAAAAAATGACTTGTGGACATCTAGATGCATTAAAATGTTCCGTGTTTTAGGTTTTAAGGTAAATGTAAAACTTTATCGGTTGCTAGAGTTCTTTTTTCGGGCACAATGGCTAGAAGTTAAAGATGCTGACCATGTCAGCTGGAGAGCTGACCATCTAGGTTTGAGACCCAAACTCTGCACACTGGGGTGACCTCCCGTTATTTGCCCAAGCTCCTGCTCGCATAGCAGTTTGAAAGCATGAAAATGCAAGTAGATCAATAGGTACCACTTCGGTGGGAAGGTAACAGCATTCTGTGAGCCTTTGCCATATAGCCATGCTGGCCACATGGCCAACTTCAGACAACATTGGCTTCCTCAGTCAAGAAACAAATATGAGCGCTGTGGTCTAGAGTCAAATCTTTACTTTTAAAGGTACTGATAGCTACGGTACATTATTTATGGCAGTGAGATGGGTTCTAAATTAGAATTCAAGTCCCACTGAAAACAGGCAGTCAAGAAAGGAGATTGCAAACAGAGATATATTTAGGTTGGGTGGAAAAACATTTTGTAACCCAACAGGCCATACTTTGCAGTCTGGTAAGGAGATGCAAGTTTCTTATCATCCCTGATTTAAAAGAATTAGGATTCATTTGGAAGATAGTCATCGGGGAATACAGGATGTAAAAGTATTCATTTAATCTCAATGATATCTACTATCTGATTAAACTTGCATTGCAATGGAGTCAGAAAAATGCATGAGCTCTTAAACATTCCTTTCAATATTGTACAGAAAATGTGTTTCCCTTTTACTCAAGAGGTTTACATTATAGAGTTGGCATCTAGAAGTCATTAAATCGAGTGATGTCATAGCATCAACTAAAAATCTAATCTCTGCAGGACAACCAAAGCTGTTTTTCAAAATTGTGTTGAATTACCAAGGTTGCATCTTCAATTACTATGCCAAATGTTATCAAGGACTACCTACTTGTTATTTAATAAGTCAGCATATTAATTCAAAGCCATATGGCATGAAGGCTGAATGAAAAATAATGCCAGCTCCTTAATTTAAATTTAAATGGGGGAATTGAACAGGAAAACAATTGTTGAAAGGAGCTCTTTTGCTACCTATATTTACTTCTCCATATAATTACCACTATTCTTAAGTGGTATGTAAGTCTGCTATGATGGACAAGTTTCTTAAAGCTGTCACAAGAACAACAACATCAAAAACCCAAAGAAAAGAATCCTATCACACTGTCTGTTCAACCAGATCTGATGCACCTTTATTTAAGTCAAACAGATGTCAATTGTTTCCCTTCAATTTTGGGAAAACATGGAAATCACACAACACCACGTGTGGATTGTATGGTACAATTGGGTAAGGCAGTGAAAGCCAACTGCTCAATTGCTTCCTGAGCGGTTTTTCAGATGACATCCAAGCATTGTCATGTTGCAGCATTTTCCCCTTTCGAAATTCTGACTAATCTTTGTTTCAGTGTTTTGAGACATGCACTCTAGCACTCCAAATTGATAATGCTGCCTGTTTCAAAGAAATCCTTATGAATAATACCAGTGGCATCTCAAAGAATGCAACCATTAAATTTTGTGTCCTAAAACAGGGTTTTAATCCCCCACCCTTACAGATAAAGCTGTATGATTATATTCCATGGACTGTATCTGAAAAGGTTAAATCATGGCAACTGGACCAAGTTTTATTAAACCTGAGACGTTTTGTTACTCATCCAAGTAATGAAACAGTCCATAGAATGGAATAGTTTCTGGGTTATAATAAGGAGTCCATATTTTGTTGTCTGTCACAAAGCTGTGAGGAAATTCCTCACTTTCATTTTCAATCGCTGGCAAATTTCAACTCTTGAAGCTTTCATCTCTTCTGCATGAAAGGAACTCATCTTAAACAAACCTTTTAGTATTGAAGAGCATCAATTATGTGACCCACACATTCCTGTGAGATGCCAAGCTTGACAGCAATTTCCCTTTGAGTGATCTACTGATTGTCCTTAATCACTTCATCAACTTTTCTCATGTGAAATTAATTAGTTGCTGTCACAAGCCATCCACTTTGTTCTTGATCATGCAAATCAGCTCTGCCCCATTCACTATCCTTATTTTTTTAATTTATTTTTTTGGTCCAGCAATGCCCAGTACTCATTCCAAGCCAATCAACACCACAAACACCCTGAATTCAGTGGTGAATTTCAATTGGAAGAATTCCTTTAGCAGTCAAAAATTCAATCATGGCCTGTTGCTTAAAGTGCCCTGATACATATCACAGCTTTCATTTTATGAATTATAGCAAGAGAACTGTTGCTCACAACCACTTTCTACCAACTGATGTGAAAGAACAGATACCCAAAAACACATCAGAGCACCTTTTGCATGAAAATGGTGTATTAAGTTGGATTAAATTACCATCCTTTGGTGACTTCTAATCAGCGGTGGGTTCTAACTTACCTCGCCGCTGGTTCGCTGCCTCCCACACTGCGTGGGCGCGCCTCGTGCACGCACATGTGCAGTAGAAAAATCCTCCCCAAAAAAGGTCAAAAAAAAGATGGCGACGCAGGCGTAGTACCAGAAACTCGGCTTCTGCATCTGCGCAGAAGAAAAAAAATGAAAAAAATTCCCCAAAAAGTTTTTCCCCCCAAAATAAATTCCCCCCCCAAAAAAGATGGCAGCGCCCACAGAGCAGAACCGGCTCTGTGACGTCACCAGCGGCCTACTACCTACTCGATAGAACCGGTCCAAACCGGTAGGAACCCACCTCTGCTTATAACGTTAGAGGTATTACCGTACTTTTCCTTCAACCCTCCTATAGCGGCAATAAATCTTCTTGGGAAGGTGTGGAGAAACAACTGAGGTCCAACTATCATTACTTTTTTCAAGGATCATAAGAGTAAATAATTTAAACTTATATAGATATAGATATTCATTCATGATTGTCACCTTGAGGAGAGATGGGCAGCAAACAAATCTAATGAGTTAAATAAAAATAAATAAAATAAATTGTGCCGGTTATAATTTGAAGAAAATAAAATAATTCTGATGAGGAGATCTGGATTCCATTCAAGTTGTGCCATCAGATCATTCGGTAACCATTGGAAAGCTATTCTTTTCAGACTATATAAAGAAAGAATAACAGTCAACTACCGGTATATTCCATATCAAATAATTCTTAGTAATGAGCCTCGACTCAAATGAAGCTTCTGTTCTTTTAGTACTGTTTAAATAAATAAAATAAATAATGCCTCAGTTATCTCAACACATATGTCCTGTCATATTAACCACAATTACAAGCATTTTGCTTCAATAGATGCATGAAAACTAAAACAAAATAATAGGCCATATTTTAGCATAACAGTATGAATACGTGCTCATGTGTTTTTTAAAAAAATAGCTGGTATTAACTGAGTAAAAAACAACAGCAAAAATGATACACAAATGCCCACTTAGAGATGGTAATTAAAAATAAAAACCACAACAAACATTGCTTAATTTTGACAAGGAAAAAGACCTACCAAGAATCCATGGTTACAGATCTCTAAACTGCTTTCATTTCTTTATTTAGTCTACTTCCTGCCTTTCTGCTTATATAAACCTTCAGAGGTGGGTTCCTACCAGTTCGGACCGGTTCTATAGAGTAGGTAGTAAGCCGCTGGTGATGTCACGGAACTGGTTCTGGTTCCGTGGACGCCACCATCTTTTTTTTTTGTTTCTTCTGTGCATGCACAGAAGCTGAGTTTCTGGCACTGCGCATGCGTCACCATCTTGTTTTTGGCCTTTTTGAGGTGGGGGATTTTTTGGACTTCTTTTGTACTGCGCATGTGAAGCGCCCATGAGGCACAGCCACACGGCACGGGAGGCAGCGAACCGGCAGTGAGGTAAGTTAGAACCCACCCCTGTAAACCTTAGATGGTTTGCAATTATAAAACAGAATACAAATTATTTAAGGCGACAGTACAATCAATGGAATTCAAGTCATTAAAATCAATTAACAGAAAAGGCGGTAAAGATTTGGTTTGGTTGCTTTCCTGAATTGTGCAAGGACATTGTGCAGATATCAAAAAAATTCCACCCTGGGGGAATATATGCCATTTCCAGGAAGACACAGGAATAGCCTTCTCTTATATATCACATAGCCAAACCTAGGCAACAGGAACATTTCCCAAAGGTATTAGGCAATGTTCAAGGGTACCGACTGCTGATTTAGCAGGAACACAGAGGTAGGTTCCGTATCTTCTTACTGCCGGTTTGCTCAGGCACGTGCCATGGCTGCATGTGTGCTTCACATGTGCATGTGCAATACTTAAAAAAAGCTGCGCATGCGCAGAAGCAAAAAAACAAGATGGTGCCACCTATGGTGCCACTGAGAGAACTCGCTTGCGGTGTGTGTGTGTGGGGCAGGCCTGGATCGCTAACGGTTCCAGTGAACCAGGCCGCCAAGTTACTAATGGTTTCCGTAGAACCAGACCGAACCAGTAGGAAAGCACCTCTGAGGGAGCAGTATTGTTGGATGCTATCAAAATATTCAAATCAAATATCTTTATTACATTTTTGAGCAGCCTTTACAATAAAAAGAGTGCAATGAAAAGAGATATCACAAGCAATTAGTTGTTGGGGAGAGGAAAAATATTACGACAATAAAACAATATATCTAATTAAAAAGTTTCCGCAGTTGCATAACAATGAAGATATTTGGCCACTTGATGTATAAGTGTGGGGTTAGCATCCCTTAAAAATAATGAACAAGTAATTTATCTGGTGCAGACCTTGTTTTTGGAAATTTGGGGAATTTTTTTGGGCACTATAGAAAGGGCGCTATATGAGGACATGAGCGAAAGTCTATTTCTCTGGATTAACAAGGGCAAAGTCTCTGCAAATAAAGAGTGCCATGAAATCCTCCTGCCATAGAGCTGATAAAAGTGCTACCGATACATTAAGGATACATACCTCTTTCCAAAGCTCCAAATAATCTCTTCCATCGTTTCATAGGGGCATGCATAGGCACACCAGCATGCCTGCCGGCCCTGTCCTAATGTTCTCTTTTATTCGTATTCATTTCATGTATTCAAATTATTATATTATCTCATACATGCTTGACAAAAATAAATAAATAAATAAAATAAAATGCTTATGTAACATGGCCGAGCATCAATGGCAGATAATCTGGGTAGCTTAGGAGACAAGGTGGGACAATACCCCTATGTGATGATGGCAGTTCTCCAGGACCATTCTCCATAGGCAACCCATTTGGAAGGAATGGGACCTTTACGAAACATTTCTACCAAGACCATTAAATGGCCAAGAAGAGTACTGTGGTTGATTGCATTGAAGATTGCCAAAAGGTCCAGGAAAGTTAGGAGAATTACAACTGCCACCATTTAATGTTTGGCCTTGGTGATCACCAAAGCTATCAAACTGATGAAACCGCATACATACGGGAGGTTGAACAACTAGCCTTGTGGTGCGACCGGAACAATCTGGAACTGAACACACTCAAAACTGTAGAAATGG
>JANHFT010004720.1:56907-66912 GCA_032467955.1 Pseudoxenodon macrops
CAGAACTGGTCTGCCACTTCTTCCTATGGCTAAGAGAGAGCAATGGGCCCAAGGTCAACCAGTTGGCTTCATGCTTAAGGTGAGACTAAAATTAAAGTTATGGCCTGGTGCCATAACCACTACACCAAACTGTCTGTTCCACTAAAAAAAACACTGGGCATATATATTGTTTGGCAAGAGGGAGAAATTTTCCTTTAACACCCATTCGACTTTGTTACCTTGGCATACTAATAAACAGACATCAATAAATATTCCAGATTCCAAAGGGATTTATGTCACATTTATTTGGCAGTATGAATGGTAAATGATGTCCTGAAAGATATCAGCAACCGCTTATCAACATGATGGATATCTTCTCAACAATGTATATCATTTTCCTTGTCAGTCAACATAACAAATGTTTTGATACTTTTTGGAGATTCAGGACTATTGAAAAGTGAGTGAATAGTAAGAGGCTTCCCGGATCCCATCCTTAGACTAACTCAGGTAAGAGGATTAGTAGCTTTTCTTTTTTTTTGCAATAAGCTTATGAACCTTGTCTTTCAATGAGCTGTGCAAGAATAGGTACTTTGTCTTCCACTTAAAGCCCCTGCTTTTATTTATATTTATTGCCTTAAGCAGATTTGGATTTGTTTTAATGAGTCAGAAACAGCCGTGCTGAGCCAAAAAATAAAATAAAATTCTGGTGCACACTGACATGCATAGTAATGGCTATGCAAAAGGATGCTCAGAGTGGTGCCATACTTCTAAATAAATATCCTCATTATTATAATCTATGACCAGCTGAAATAAAAATTTCACTGCCTCAGAATCATGTAATTGAAACACATAAAAATATTGAGAGCATGTACTGAATAACTGTTGACAGACGGATGGCGGTGATTTAGAACTTGGCCATCTATCCAGTAGTCACATCTTGATGGTCTAATAGTACATAAACATGTTTCCACCACCAGATTTGTCATTAGTGATAATAAGGGAATTACAGAAATAGAGGTGGTTGCTGTATAAAGCTGGGAATATAATAGGGCAAAGTCCACTGATTCTGTCTCATCTGCTCCATACCAATAACGGTATCCCTTTAATACTACCAAAAGTTACATTATAGAAGAAACTAAATTTACCTCAGTAAGAAAAAATGAACAAGAAGGAACAGGAGTTCCTCTATGCAAGGAACGAATACTGTTTGTGGGGTTTTTTCCGTTTTTTTTAATTTCACTGTTAAAGTTTTATTGAAGAAACTATAACCGGTTGGAGTTGTATAGTTCATTACACTGTAAATCAGGGGTGTCAAATTCATGGCCTGAGGGCCAATGAATCATGGGCTGGCCACGCCCCATTTTAGCAAAGGGGGGGGAAGTCACAATATGTCACATGACGACGTGATGATGCAAGTTTGATAGTCCTGCTGTGAACTATAACATGGACACAACATGCTGAGCAAAAACCAAACCAAACCTGTGCTTCAGATTTATTAGAATCCAAACTATCATCATCTCATCATCATCATCTCCTTCATGCTGCTGGTGCATTAAGATCTATGTTATGTTCTCATAACATGATACAACATATCATGGTATACTGGGTTAACCCAACTGTCTCAGCGTAGACAGTTATTCAAGTACAGACATGTAAAATACAACCCCAATACTCATAAACATATGAGTGGTCCTTGGTAGACCTCTCGTTCAGCAACTATCCAAAGTTACAACAGCACTGAACAAGGGAGACTTACAACCGTTCCTCAAAGTGGCAACTGGCGCAGTGTCCTCACAGTCATAATTGCAATACAGGTATTAGACAAACAGCTTACACCTATGAGTGTTCTGCAGTCACATGATCACCATTTGCAACCTTCCCATCTGACTTCCCATAAGCAAAGTCAATGGGCAAGTTGGAAGGAGATCCTAAGTTGGTCTGGTAAGTTGCTCCTGCTGCTTTTTCTCTTGCAGCAGGGTGATTGTGAAACCCAAGTGCTGGACCATAGCACACCCATCCCTATCCACATTTGTGCTGTGGCACGCAGTAGCAAACCTGGTCATACTCACACCAGAGCACTCACCTTCCACACACCTGCATTTGTGCCATAGCACCCACCCACATGCTTAGCTGCACTCATACCACGTCACAGTACCCACCTGTATGTATCAGCTGCCCTCAAGCCACATAAAACGTGTCCACACTATTTGAAGTAGTAATATTCTCTGTCACTATATCTTTTGTAGTGGTAATAATCTATAGATGTTCAAGTCATTTTATATTTCACCCTTAGCTCTTTCTTTTAGACCTCCATTCCCTGCCAGTCATGTTTTTCTTGGTATCAGTGTCTGGTTTAAAATTAGACCATGTCTGCTTACCAAGATGTTTCTGACTTCTGACTGAGAGCTCCTTAGCAACCTATTTTCAGGTGTATGTCTGTGTGGGAGAAGAATGGAGAGGTAACTTGAAAGACAGCTAATGTCAGAAATTCCAGGGAATCAAGGAATTAAAATCTCATATAAGAGCAGAAAAGATTGAACTAAAGAGATCCAGGCTGAAGCAGATCAAAATTATTTCCAGTTGATCATCGTGTTCCCATAGATTCCACGAAGCACATAAATTAGTTAATCCTTAATTTGCTCAGTGAACCAGAATTCCATAAAAGAATATGCAGGAAAACATTATTTTCTAATCTTGCTTCCCAGAACATTCTATAGCATCAATAACACATTGTTCCTAGTCCCCCATTGGTTTCATATTTAATAGCTTATGATGCAGCTGCACTTCCATTGCTTTCCTAACCCCCTTTTAAAGCTATATGGCTATCAGGATATTTTATAGCATGGATTTCATAAATTAAAGCTTACACTGTGCAAAGGAACACTTTTTTTTTTTAATGTATCCTAAATCTTAAAGTATAATGCCTTGTGAATCGGGCGCATTCAAGTCTGCAAATAAATCAAACAGATGTGCTCCATCGGTACATTTTGTTTAAAAACGTCACACTGAGCCTTGGTCCTCCTCACAGCCTGACTCTGTAAGGATGGGGTCAGGAGGTCTAAGATGTAGAATGAGCCGAGGCTTGCAATGAATGCAAAAACAAAAACGAAAAACACCTCTTTGTGTATTGCAGAACAAGAGAAACATCAAGAAAATGGGAAATCTGCTGGGCGAGAAAGTGGCAAGATGGTGAGAGACCACAGGGAGAAAGCTGAACTGATTAAGTCTTATTTTGCATCTGTCATTACACAAAATTGTAAAAGTGGTGCAACCTGTCAGATGGTGCACCATAGGGAGCAGAAGAGAAATGCGGGTCAAATAGGCAAGGAAATGTGAGAGAACACTTAGCTGCTTTGAACGAGTTCGAATTCAAAGGGCAGATGGATTACATCCCAAGGTGCTAAAAGAGCTGAAAGATGCGATCTCAGAATCATTACCTGTATTCTTTGAGAGCTTTTGAGTACAGGGGAACGAGGAGAAGATTGGAGAAGAGCTAATATTGTTTCAGTCCTTACAATGGGAAAAAGTGGAGCCAGGAAAATATAGACAAGTCAGCTAGATAGTAATAACCTGGAAAATCCTAGAAAAGATAAACAGTGGATTTCCAGGTATTGTCATTATATCATAATGTTGTTAAAAATAAATTGTCCAGACAAATTATATAGCATTTTATTTTGACAAAAGGACTAAATTAGTAGATCAAGAGAATGCCTTAAATGTAGTGTTCAATCTAGAGTTCACCAAAGTGTTCAATAAAGTTGAACGTCTTTGGGCCTGCTGGTTTGGGGCTATCCCATCTTTGGTACTGACCCAGACAGACCCTGCATACTACTTGGGGTTCCTTCTTACTGGAAGAGCAGGTGGCAGTCGTGGCTAGGAGGGCTTTTACACAAATTCACTTTCTACCCCAGTTGCATCCATTCCTGAATCAGGAGGCTCTGCTCATGGTCACTTATGCCCTGGTCATCTCCCAGGTAGACTTCCATAATGTATTCTGCGTGGGGCTGCCTTTGAAGATCATCTGGAAACTTCAACTCTCTTTTGCAATGTGAGATTGGCTTCTTCTTCTCATCCTTCTGGAAATCTTTCAAAACTTGGATGTGTCAACAGGCTTAGGGGTCTCAAGGGAACAATGATCTCTTGAAGTGGCTTCACTGTTCATAATATGTGATACTCTTGCTTAGCCTTTTCAAATAATAACACCGGTGGAATCATATTTTAACAGTTTTATTGAATGCTGCCCAGAGTCACGTTCTATATAAATATTGGGCCATTTTCCCAATATGATAACCAATCAACCAAATACATAAATAGACAAGTAATACCTGTCTAAACAGCAGTACCTTGTGAGAAGGAATTGGGTATCCTGATTAAATATGAGCCAAGAGTCTATTACAATTCTCAAAAAAAAAGCCAATGAAATCTTGGACTGCATCCACTTAAATATAATGTTAAGGCTACACTGGGTAGACCACACCTGGAATACCATGTACAGTTTTGGCCACCAAATGCAAGGAGGACGTTGAGGAATTTTTGGGAAAGAACAGATCTAGGCATAAAGGAGCAAGGCTTATTTAGCCTGAAGAAGAGAAGGCTAAAGGGATATATGATATCAGTCTTCCAATACCTGAAGGGCTTTCATTTAACCACCTTGCTTAACTGTCCCAGTTGTGGTTGTACGTTGAAACCTAAGCTGAGCTTTTGTCAATGTCCATAGAACAATACTGATTTAAGGATCTTCAAATGAACTTTACTTCCTCTTCCCCACCCCCCCAAAAAAAATCAGAAATGTCTACAATTTTTTTCTCTTCCTAAAAAAAACATGCAGTAGCTGTTCAGTCTCAGGCATATTATGTTTTGCTTAAATAAATATTGCAAACCTAGGTAGTTTAGCCACACTGCCAAAAACTCAGTTCATTGTTTTCGTAAGAGACATTTGGGCTTAGTTCGCAGACCACATTAAGCTGCAGCGTGGTTTATTTGGTTTCGCATGATACACGACCGCTGCCTTCTGTGGTTTGCAAATAAAAGGACTTGGCTTAGCATGTTGGTCAGGACTGTGGTAATTACGGTTAAACCCATTATAGCTTCATGTAATGCTGAACCAGGCTATTTTCAAATTCTGTAATGAAGAACAGGAATGAAAAGTTTTGAAATGAAAAATGCAAAACTTCTTCCAAGAAAATATATAAATAATGGTAATAAAAATAACACCATAAGCCACAGGATCCAACACAGAACAAAAAAAAAAACCTATAAATCATAACAATTGGTTTCATAAATAAATATAAAAGTTTAAGCCATAACACAATCAGTCAGCTCAGTGGACAGAAATACAGCCAGGATCTTCCAATTATTTCATCTAAATTTAATAATTAATAAGCATAAGAGTAATAATTCTTCTGCCGTTGTAAAGCCACAGGTTTTCCCCCAGGTATAAACTAGACGTACATATATCAGCTCAATATAAATCTGTGAATAGAAACATTTTTTTCACTTTCTTACTAAAGTTAGGATGTTTAAGAACCTCCAGAGTGTATTGGATTTCCAGCTAACACGGGCAAAACCTCTTATTCTACTTTTTTTTAAAGATTTCTTTTTAAATCCTGTCTTTAGTACTTTATAAGTAACTCGATATGGTGAACATACAGTACCTAGTACTGTTTCCACCTCCCATTTTCCCCACAAGAGCAACTTCCCCAAAGTCACTTGCTAAGTTTTCATGCTTAAAGTGGAAAACCCATGATTTTCTTTTGACTGGCCCAAAGTCACCCAGCTGGCTTTCATACCTATAGAGGAACTAGAATTCACATTCTCCTGGTTTCTAGGCCAACATCCAAAGGTGGTATTCAGCCAGTTTGGACTGGTTCAGGTGAATCGGTAGTTCCGATGATCAGCTGGCCCCGCCCCCTGGCCCCGCCCTATCCTGTTCTTTATTTCCTGCTTTCTAGCTCAATTCAATTGCGCAACACAGCTGATTTCTCCCTCCCCCCTCGCTTTTCTACTTACCTTTGCTGACTTGGAAAGTAAGCAGCTGAGCTTCTAAATGCCCCCATTTTCAGTACTGCGTGTAAGCGCTTTAGGCACATGCGCGCAAAGCGCTTGCTCACCGAACTGATTGTTAAACCGGCAGCATCCCACCACTGTCAACCAACATCAATACCACTACATCAAACTGGATCTACAATCTTTCTCTCTCCTCCAGATCGATATATTTCTCCTCCAGGTCTTACCCATGATCACCTGTGTTTCCAGCTCAGTCAAAATGCAGAGCAAAATTGCATTTCTTTCTTTATCCACATACAGATTTTCTTTCCATACTGAGTTAATTGTTAGCATGATGGCAGCTTCCAAATGCATTTGGGTCAACTTCCAACACCCAACCCATGTGTTAGAGAAGAACAACCACTACACCACCGTATTGTAGGTTGTGAAGCGGTCACACGTAAAATACAATTCACACCTATACTACAAAACTCACAGGTGGTGTTTTGCTAATGGCATATGAAGAATTAAACATTTCTGTATAACATTTGTATCCTAACTCTTCTGCCCAAGGTGAGGCTCACAGCAGTTTACAGATACATGAAAAATATTCAGCTTTTGTACAAACTACGTAAAATTTACTCACACAGAAGGGCAGTGCAAAAAATAAAATTAAAGTGTCCTGAATTGTGTTTCTTTCTCCCCCCCATCTTTATTCTTATTCTTAAATCTGAGGTTAATACGTTTAGACGGGAACAAGCGTTTTTCATTTCTCGAAAGCACTGACCCTGAAGCAAGTTTGATTAAGATTACAGCACAATTCTTTTCAGCAAGTGTGGAGCATGATAAAACAAACAAATGCATTAAAACATTGGCCAGCATAGGAAAATAAATTATTTCCCCTAATGCTTCTAGAGCTTGGATAAAGACATCAATTACCATAACTTGTCTTGTAAGTTAATGATTCAGAGTGATGGATTATTCATGCAAGTCGGCCAAATGAACATTCTACTTTGACTCTTAAAGGGGAAAAGTATGAACTCCCTCCATTAATTATGCTTCGTGCAAATCTAGAGACTAGCATCAAAACTTCATCAACTAAACAATTTCGGATAGGGGCCTTGCTTTCTCTCTTCCCATTTTTAAGGCTAACTTTGAACGCCAATCCACCTAAACTATTTAGGGAGAGTTTGCCCAAACTGGCTTCCTAAATATGTACAGGTAGCCGTCAACTTTACAATAGTTCACTTAGTGACCAGTTAAAGTTACAATGGCACTAAAAATGATTTATGACATAGTTTCACACTTACAGTCATTACAGCATTCCCATGGTCATGTGATCAAAATTCAGACTCTTAGCAACTGACCAGAGGTGGGTTCCTACCAGTTCTATAGAACCGGTAGTAACTTGGAGATGACGTCACATAGCTGGTCCTGTCAGTGGCTCCGTGGGCACCGCCATCTTGGATTTTGCTTCTGTGCAGAAACTAAATTTTGCTTCTGCGCATGCACAGAAGCTAGTTTTTGACTGCTGCATGCGCACATGTGCACACGCAGCACAACACTAAGCGAACCGGCACTAAAAATATCCAGAACCCACCCCTGCAACTGACACATTTTTATGACAGTTGCAGTGTCCCAGGGTCATACGACCTTCAAACAAACATAGTCAATGGCGAAGTCAGATTCATTTAACCACCATGATACAAACTTAACAACTGCAGTGTTAACCAATGTGGCAAGAAAGGTCGTAAAATGGGGCAAAACTCACTTTAAAATGTCTCACTTAGTAACAGAAATTTTGGGCTCAATTATGGTTGTAAATCGAGGAGGACCTCTTTTAAAACCACAGGTCAAATCCAACTGGATCAGAATTTGAGTTATGTTCCTGAATACCAGCCAGGCAGATAGATATGTTTGAAGAAGAATTTCAAGGCAGGAAAGCAAAAGCTGTCTCTTGTTTATCTCCAACATCAGCCAATTAAGCTAGTTTGCTGGAAAATACGGAAGGTTTTTGATGGTCTCAAAGTAGGGATAGGAAAACTATGCCAAAATCCTGGATGACTGTCGCCAATCAGTATTGCCAGGTATGAGCTAGGCAGATTAATAGCCTGAAAAAGATATGGCAACTTCTTAAATTCCAAGATTAAAAGTATAAATTCACAGGTTTGTGTGATTAAAACAGTGTCTAAAATTTAAATACTTGCTTATGATTTGCCACTATTCTGTTGGAAAATGCACCCAGAGCTGAAAAGGCAGTAATAAGGCAGATTATCCCCTCCTCAAATATATATAAAAAAGATATATTTATTGGTAGATATTTGTATACGGCCACCTCCATAGATTATAAACCTCCAATCATAATAGATTAAAAGACACATGAAACCATGGTAATAAAACACTGTTATCATCACATTGGCCTATCTATCAGCAGTTTCCTGCAGATGTTATGAATCTTCTCCAAACAATATCTGATTTTAGAGTTGTGATCTAAGGTAAGTGGTCATACAAATCTTTTAAATAAAATCAATACAATCTGTGGAAGAGCATTGTCTTCCTAAATGACTACAGGGAAGAGTCCATCTTGACCTTGAAGAGTAAATTGGTCCAGAAAGAAAACCAAGAATGCCAGCAGGCGAGCCTTTGCTTCCCTTATCTCTGGAAAAGGGAGGTACTGAAATATATACTGTCAACTTGCATCTACTGGGTGTGTAGATGAAACCTGGAGTATAGAATAGAATTCTTTATTGGCCAAGTGTGATTACCCACACAAGGAATTTGTCTTTGGTGCATGTGCTCTCAGTGTACATAAAAAGACAAGATACATTTATCAAGAATCACAAGGTACATTGATAGTCATAGGGTACAAATAAGCAATCAGGAAACAATATCAATAAAAGTCGTAAGGATACAAGTAACAAGTTTACAGTCCTGCAGTCATAAGTGGGAGGAGATGAGTGATAGGAACAATGAGAAGACTAATAGTAATAATAATGTAGTCTTAGTAAATAGTTTTGACAGTGGGGAGGGAATTATTTGTTTAGCAGAGTGATGGCATTCAGGAAAAACCTGTTCTTGTGTCTAGATGTCTTGGTGTGCAGTGCTCTATAGCGTCGTTTTGAGGGTAGGAGTTGAAACAATTTATGTCCAGGATGCGAAGGGTCAGTCAATATTTTCACTGCCCTCTTTTTGACTCGTGCAGTGTACAGGTCCTCCATGGAAGGCAGGTTGGCAGTTATTGTTTTTTCTGCAGTACTCCTTCCTTTTCCTCCTTCCCTCCTTCCTTCCTTTCCCCCGTCCCTCCCTTCATCCCTCTCTCCTCCTCTCTTTCTTTCCTCCCTCCCTCCCTTCTTCCCTCCCTTCCTTCCTTATTTCCTCTATCCTCCTTCCTTCCTTCTGAATTTCACTTCTAGCATGTTTGTGAACTCTGAAATGATTTGCCTCGTGCAAAAGTCTTCTTACATCTCCTTGGTGTTGCAATTGTTTTGTTGTGTGCTTGGTTGCCATTTCACATATTGTATCGATATATTGCATAGTTTATTATTATTACATGGGATTTTCTCCCAACTTGTTTGATTTATTATTTTACTGTACTCCATCCAAAGTCACACTGGTTGAGTTGGGCAACCTCATAAATCTTACTCATTGTTTATTTTTCTGTTATTTTCTGTTTTTTGGGGGGGATTTATTGTACACTACAGCAAAAACTATTGCAAAGCAGCTAACAAATAAATAACTTACAAACTTACCTGCACAGGCATAGATAGCTCTGTGTGGAACTTCATAGGATCCCTTATAAAACAATTTGAGGGCTTATGATATTACTTTGGAATATATTGTACTAAAAACATCCTTTTAAAATATTTACAAATATGCTACAAAGCTTTACAAAGCCCGAGTAAGACCACACTTGTAAGACTGTACCCAGTTCTGGTTACCCCAATATAAAAGAGATGTTGAGATTTTGGAAAGAGTGCAGAGAAGAGCAACAAAGATGATTAGGGGACTGGAGGCTAAAACATATGAAGAACGGTTGCAGGA
>JANHFT010004720.1:85656-101819 GCA_032467955.1 Pseudoxenodon macrops
GACTGGGTGGGAGTGGCATTGAGTTGGCCACGCCCACCCAGATTTTGTGGCTCTCAGTGTTTTGTTTTCTATGGAAATGGGCCAAGTGGCTCTTTGAGTGTTAAAGGTTGCAGACCCCTGGTGTAGTATATTGGTTTTTATTTTCTTCAAAGAACACTGTTAATTCTTTAACTATTGTTTGTGTATATTCCTTCTCCTTTAAAATCTGGGGGTTTAATGTCCATCTCCTACTCTTTTTCCTTTGACCTTTCCATATTATTTCAAGAGGATTATGAACTGCTCACATATTTGGGGAAATTTCTATCTTTTCTATTCCTTTTCTTACTTCCTTGTTCGTCCATATCATGTTGATCCTTGACCATGATTTGTGGGAGTTGGAATAAAAAGTGTATTTATTTTCTTTTGGCTTCTCCACATATCTATCAGGTTCAATTTAATTCTTCTATCATCTTAAAAAAGGTTTTTGGTAATATATTTCTTTTTTTTATATATCACTGGCATAATCTTGTTTAATATCTACTATCCCATTAACGTCACCCACCATACATATGTTCTGTTGCCCTAGTTCAATAATCTTTTCGTACACTTTATTATAATACTCTCCTTGGTTTTTATTTGGTACATAGATAACTACTAACAATATTATTTTTTGCCTTATTATAACTTCCATCATTAATTTTATTTATTCATTGTCAGTGTACGTATATACACAGTACACCCATACAGCGAAATTCGTATAACACCCAGAGGCCAGACCAACACATATGACTATCCCCAAACACCCCCACCCACAAAAAAATTCCCCATCCCTAACTACACAAGCATCCACACAACAGACCAAGTAATGCTGCCCAACAGCTCATTGATAGTGGCCCTTTAGTTCATTGTTGGGTGTAATTATAGCTCTGGGATAAAAACTATTCAGAAGACATGTGGTCCAAGTTCTAATAGTTCTGTATCTTCTGCCAGAAAGCAACAGTCCAAAAAGATGGTCATACCATTGGTCAAACCAATGATCATATCTATTCCATTATACTTTAATGCAATGTTTACAAGGTATTACATCGGACATGGGAGAGAACTTTTCTTGTCATAATGATAATTATCTTGTTCAAAAAAACCTAGGAGATTCTGCTTTCAAATGTAATAGATGGCCAAAGCATGAAAATGTGACTTTATTTTTGTTATACAGAAGGAAGACATTTTCACCTTGGTATTTTTATTATTTCAAATGCATCCAGACATCTTTGTGCTTGGGAGACTAAAGGGTGTAACATATAAAAAATATGAATGTGGCTGGTTAAAAGATATAAATATTTAGGTCAGAGGTTCCCTACATCACTATAAACTGAGTCACATGCATTGTTTTGTTTTTGCAGTGCATATAAAAGTTATCTTTGCTATGCGTTTGGATTCTTGCATTGCATTCTACATGGGGCTATCCTTGAGCATTCGAAGCTAAAGCTGGCTCAGAGTGTGGTAGCATGGGAAATTTTGGCGGCCCCAGGAATGGCCCCTGTAATATCACTGCTCCACGAGCTGCATTCATTGCCAGTCTGCTTCTGGGTGCAATTCAGATTGTTAATGATCATCTTAAAAGCCCTTCATGGCATGGGTCCAGGTTACTTGAGGGACTGTCTCACCCCACAGGGATTGGGCTCTATCACCCATACCAGCAGAGGAAGTATGCTGCAGGTCCTATCAGCCTGATTTATCCAGCTAGCAGACTCCAGGAAGAAGGCCGCCTCTGCTGTTGCTGCTCCTGCCCTCTGGAACATCTCCCTCCCTCCCTAATGTGAGGTCGGCCCCAACCCTCCTATCCTTTTGTAAAGGCATAAACACATGTTTCTGACAGTTGGCTTGGGAATAGCACAGTGGAGGTGATTGATCTAGTAAAAACAGATCCCACCTTCCCCCATTGTGCTCCTGCCCTTCCCACTAATTTTAATTTTAATTTATGTATGCTTAAATTGTATATGTATGGGCAACATATGCATATGTATACTTTTATGACTGTCAGTCATACAGAATTACCATATGGTAAGGTGAACAGCCAATACATTTTATGAATGAATGAATGAATGAATGAATGCTCTAGTCTAATAAGTGTATAATACTGTATCTAAAAAGCAATGTACATATCTTAACTAAATTAATTTAAAACACTTTATTGCTGAAAAATGCCTTCTGATTGTTGGAGCCTTCAGTGAATTGTAACATTTTTGTTGGTCTTGAAAGTCTTGATAAAAAAAATAATGCAGTGTCTTTAAAGCTCAGTGAAGCAAAGCTCAATACAACAAGGTATGGAGTTAAGGCATCAGGCTAGAAAGGTGGAGAGGGGCTAGAAACCTTGAGTTCTATTCCCACTTTAGGCATGAAAAACCAGCTGGCTGACCTTGGGCCAGTCATTCTCTTTCAGCCCAACTAACCTCACAGGGTGGTGGTTGTGGGAAAAACAGGAGGAGGAAGGTGTGTTGGATATGTTCATCGCCTTGAGTTATTTGTAATAATAATAAAGGGTGAGATATAAATATAAATAAATAAAAATTTGAAAACTAGAAAGTGAAATACTTTAGGCCAGTGATGGCGAACCTATGCCACACGTGCCATGTGTGGCATGCGGAGCCATATCGGTGGGCACGTGAGCTCAGATCTGGCTCGCATGTGTGTGCTGGCCACCTAATTTTCAGGCCTTCTGGGCCTCCAGGGGTGGGGGGGGAAGGCCATTTTCACCCTCCCCATGCTCCTAAAAAGGCTCTGAAGCCTGGGGAGAGCAAAAAAACGGGCCTTCCGGTCCAACTGGAAGTTGGCAAACAGGCCATTTCCAGCCTCCGGAGAGCCTCTGGGGGCAGGGGGGAAGGTCGTTTTCACCCTCCTCAGGCTCCTCAGCCTGGGAAGAGCAAAAAACAGGCCTATCGTGTCCACCATGCCATCGCGTGCCGGGAGGGAGGGTGACCCGCACATGCATGAGGGGTGCGCATGGAATTATGGGCGTGTGCACGTGCATGCGTGACACCCCACCCCCCGCTCCCCCTGCTTTTGGCACGCAATGGCAAAAGTTTGCCATCACTGCTTTAGACTGTTATAAGAAATAAATCTTATATATTGTATCTTTTCAGTTTTTGTTATTTTAGTGAGAATTAAAAAAATAGATGTAAAATTATCTAATCAGATAAATTACTTATACTAAGAAACTATAATTTATCTAAAAGTCTATGGTCTACATGGAGTGCATGGCAAACTAATAAAGTATACATGTGGGCACAATTCACTAGGCTAAATGTGGTAATCTGGTTTGTGGTTCAGTGTGGTATAACCAGTCATTCTGTAGTCTCTTGTGAAGCAAATAGTTTTCTGAAAGCACTTATTGTGCTAATCCAGTTCAAATACCCCTAAACATGGTATCCTACCCTTTGTTAAATATTGTTTATATAAGTCATATTTAATTTTCCATTGTATTAAGAGGAGAAAGTTGTTCTACAACACTTTTAAAAAGTATAGTTTTAAAGAAACTCTTAAAATGGGGGAGTGGGAATCACTGATATTATTATTGCTATCTGAAATTTCAATGTATTTGGAAAAACATAATATTATAAGTTAGTCTGCTTTATATTTTTGAAAGTCTGTGACATACAAACTGACAGCAGTAAATATTTCTGTGTATTTTTCCAGGAAACATATCACTTGTAATTCTCCTGTAATGAAAAGCATAGGCATGGTTACTATATTATTTTTTATAGTAAAATAATTTAATGATAGCCAATTTTACTGTAAAAACTGCATCATTCTAAAAGTTATAGTTGCTAAATAATGTACTTGCAGGTGTCCTTAGACATTACATAAAGCAAATGTTTGTTAAAATATTTTCCTTTAAAATTTATGCTGAACTTTAACTTTTTATAACAATGCTGTAATTTAATGTCTTTTGAGAAGAATAAAATTGTTAGTTCCATTTTAAATACAGCCGTGCATTTTTCAGATCATTTAATGCCTGAAAATTAAAACTGTTCAAAACAGGTGTGTCCAATGCTTGGTCCTAGACATTTAGTAATGAAGCCCACAAGACTTTTAAAGGAAGTTTGTTTCTTATATACATTAACTATACTATAGTGTACATTTTATATGTGGCCCAAAGACTCAATGCGGCCCAGGCAATTCAAATGCTTTAAAATACTGGTGAAAATTTTCAAACTTTGGACTCTGAAAACTTAGAAACTGAATGCAGTTATTTATGTTTGAACTATGTTTATCCCATTTTTCAATAAAAATAGCTTGGAGACTGCGTCACATATTATTATTAGAAAATATTTCACATATCTAGTGTACGTTGCCTTGTAAACTTGCTTTTCTTGCTACAGTACAATGCATTATTAGTTGATAGCTAATACATTGCCTGCTTAATACTTTTTCAGAGGTTATGATATATTTAGTGAATTATGGATAAAAAAGCAAATGCTGATATTGTCTGTTGATTCTATGAGGTCTCAGTGTGGTAAGGGCACGGTATCTATGAATAATTGTAGTGTTAATATTATAAATCTCTGACATAATAACCACTGTTAATCTCAATCAATCTCCATGGTTTAGAATCTGCTCCAAGAAGGCCTTTGTTCTGTTTATAGGTAAGCAAAGAGGATTGAAAGAAGGTGATACTATTAAATGAATTGGAATGTGAACTACAGATAGTCCTTGATTTACAAGCATTCATTTAGTGACTATTCAAAGTTATAATGGCATTGAAAAAGGTGACTTATGGCTGGTTTTCGCATTTGGGATGTTGTAGCATCATGATCACATGATCAAGGAGCTTGACAACTGCCGTGTATTTCTGACAGTTTCAGTGTCCCTGTGTTATACGATCATCATTTGTAACCTTCCCAGCTGATTTCTGACAAGCAAAATCATTGGAGAAAGCCAGATTTACTTCACCACATGATTCACTTAATAGCGGCAGTGAGTCGCTTAATAACTGTGGCAAAAAAAGGAAAACAGGACACAATTCACTTAACAGCTGTCTTGCTTGGCAGTGGAAATTTTGAGCGTCTCATGGTGGTAAGTTGAGGGCAACTGTAGTTTCTTGGTCCAACTTGCTATCCTCTGTACCAACCCTGTCTTTCAAGTAAATAGATTTTTTTCCATAAACGAATGTATGCGATGCTGAAATTAGTCTTTCTACATCTACATTCTAAGCATATGTAATTGACCATTTAAAAAATGATAAATATTACATATAATTTGATTTGGCTTTCAAGTAACTGCCTTATTTATTATAGTCTGATAAGTTGTTCTTCATTCACTTTCCCAATATAAAAGATCTGTATTAAAATACAAGAGGACATCTCATGGGAAAAAATAACTCCATAAATAGGCCAATAAAAGAAATACTGATAACAAGGGACTATGGAAAACCTGATTATTCTAGAAAAATCTTCACATAGAAGCAGTGGGGGCATTTTGTACTGTAGCACACCAAATAGTCTGAAAAATATAAGTAGAAAGATACTTTAAATCAGTGGCCTCCAACCTTTTGGGAACCAGGGACCTGTTCTGTGGAGAGAGGTTTTTCTGTGGCCCGGAGGGGGTGTGGTTTCGCGTACTGCCTGTGGGATGGGGCTTGTATGCACGGCCCCGTTTCTGACATGCCACAGCTCGGTGCCAGTCCCAGGAATCCGCGATTAGGGATCCCTGTTTTAAATAATATATAGTACTTTTTTAATAGTAAGACTATTAAGCCTTATTATTTGTGAATAATATCCATAAATAATATGTACATAGTACATAAAAAAGCTAGTTTACGCCTAAACACTGATGTTCTCCAGATGTTTTTGGATTGTAGGCTTCAGTTGCGTTCCATTAGCAATGCCAATGGGAATTGAAGTATGAACCATCTGGATGTACCAGGCTTTCTAGCTTTGGTGGAAATAGCATTCTGTACAATATTTTACGTTTTTATATGGTTTGGAAAGTTGTAAATGAATTTTGATTTGGGATAATTATTCCCTTCGCAACTCTGTTCTAATTATATTTTGTTTTGTAGCTTATTGATGATAAGTTCTATCTCCTAGAGGAAATATCTGGAAAAAAATTAAAATAAAATTAGTTATAATAAGATAAACTATAACTTGTCAGTTTATAATGCCTGTCAAAATTGCATATAGACCTGATCATAATGATGTATAAAGTTATAGCAGTTTAAATGCATTTGAAGTAGCTGGCATTTTGGTACGGATGGATTTCCTTTCCTAAATATACATTTTGCACCCTATGCCTTATTGAGATCATGATGCCTTTTATCATTTTTATTTAGAAAAAGTAATTTTAAATAAACCTTTATTTTCATTATTTTATTTGCCTTATTACAATTTACATATGACATCCAAATCCGAGCCTTAGGTGACTACAGATCAAAACCCACAGCTCAAAGCATTGAGGGATGCCAAAAGTTATTTGGATGGTAAATCTTCACAGTTGTTTTTAGTGTTACCTGTGAAATACAAAGCTTTTTATAGTCTGATGCTTAGCTACCTGCAGAATCACATGTCCCCACTAGAACCTTGATGTTAGGAGAAGCAGATTGCCTCTGTTCTTTCGGAGGTCGGGAGTGTTGTTTTCAGGGACAGGTTAGCCCTCTGGAATGTCATTCATTGTAGATTCATCTGTCTCCAACATGGTTCGCCTTCCAGAAGATCTAAGGAGAGCATTTTTGGCCATGAACTCTGTTTTGGCTTTATCTTATCCATCTGTTTCTGTATTTCATTATTTATGTTTTACTTTGCTATCTTATCATTGTGGTAATATACAAATTCAAACAATAAGAAATATGGATACAGTGATAACTTGGTATTTGATTGTTTCAAAACTCATTGAATATGGTACTTGACTCATTTTTACATGAAAATGTCCTGATACACATTCTTTGTTTGGTACTTGATGCATTATAAAAGGAAGCAGGGGACAGGAAGTCAGGCTTGCTGAGAAGGATGCTGACATAAGAAAAGGGACAAATAGGAAGTCCTTCCTGGATGAAACAAAGGGTCACATGCTTAGGCACATGGTTTGTTAGGTATTCGTCCTTTTTAATACTCGTTACGCTTCCCAGAACCAATTAAGAGCAAATAATTAAGTTTAATAAATTAATAATAGGCACAAAACCTGTAGTTCCTTTTCATCTTCCATGTTAAAGTATTACTAAATGATCTTCCATTGTTTACGCAGAGCAAAGCATTATAAAAAGCTTGAAAACTTACATAGTAGTTTGCTTTGTAATGTTTCATTTGGCCTGGTAGTGATTATGCTAATTTTGAAATACAGTTAATTTCTAGCATAGCATAGTTTCTAGCATAGTTATGATTATTTCACATTTTTCTAATAACCAGAAGGTTGGTTCCTTTAAATCTGCCATCTTTTTTTGTTGAACTGGAATTTCAAGAACTTTAATTAAGGCCTAGGGATTGTGCCCATTCTGAATGGCACAGTGATAATGATGATGTGATGCAGTACACTTGTTTTTTCTAGAAGGGATAACCTGATTCTTAATACCTATTTTTGACATTCCAATTCTTTAAAAATTGGCTTTTTACTATAGATAAGATGGTACAATATTCTTTTACAAATTACTATCTTCATTTTGATTCAAGTTTCAAGTCTACAAATACCGTAGACCAGGGGTGAAATCCCGCAGGTTCTGACAGGTTCTGGAGAACTGGTAGCAGAATTTTTGAGTAGTTCGGAGAACCGGTACTGGAAATTTTGAGTAGTTGGGAGAACCGGCAAATACCAACTCTGGCTGGCCCCAAGTGGGGTGGGAATAGAGAATTTGCAGTATCCTTCCCCTGCCACGCCCACTAAGCCACACCATACCTCGCCCACAGAACCAGTAGTAAAAAAAATTGGATTTCACCAAAAACCTACCAAATAGTTGGTATTGTGGACAGTGGCCATGTATGATGGTTTGCACACCCTAAGCATGAGAGAAGGGACAAAAATTCAAAGGAGCAGGCAAACCAAGGCCACCTGATGGTCCTTGAAGAACAAGACAGATAACAGAGACTAGGATGTGATCTTTCCTTTGCTGTGAAGGAAAGCAGTTTATGTACCAAGAATTATGGCATTTAGAGAGTTAGGAATGAAAAGCTAGAATCAATTAATTTGAGCCTACTTTATAAGCTTCCTTGTAGTTGATTCTGTAATCTGGAAATGGAATTTTGGAAAAGATCCAGATACCTTTGTTGTAATGTTGCCTTGTATCTGAAACTAGTAATTTTATCATTTGTCACCCTGCAGGCCAGGAGCTTAAAACAATTCCACATCTGTATCTTAAAACTATTTTATCCACAGATGTGAAAAGTATTTAGTATCTGCATTACTAAATAAATGGATTAAAAAATTAAAAAATTAAAAAGTTATATGTAGCTTAGGGTGACATCCTTGGTGTTCTCCAAATTTAGTTTCATTATAACTTTCTTATAAATGATTATTTCTATCAAAATAAAGTATAGAACTATTACATGCCATCTTGCCTTGCCAGTTGTTTATGTCTTGGACAAATATATAACTGCCAGTTTTTATTTGCTTTTCTCTTTGGCTTGCCTGCTGAGAATGCAAGGAAAATTCGTCAAGGTTAATTACCTTGTTGTAACTTTCCTTAGGCTTTTGTCTGTACACTAAATTTATCGTTGTACAGCTTGAATTCTTTTTCATCAAAATAACTTCACTACGGAAGTGCAGAAGTTTACATAGATTATTTCAAGCAGTATTTTCAAATCATCACTTGAAAACTTGTTTAGCAGCATGTCTTCCTTGTCCTCTGTCATGTAGTAATATTAGTGCTTCTTTTAAATTTATGTATAGAAAGCAATAATAAGAGAAATCCCATATGCCATCTCAGGCTGCATCACTTGTCAATTTAGTTAATGTTATTCCGTGCTAAGGTAATGAATAGTCTTATAAGTAATTTTCATTCATTTATTTATAGCCATTTTCCAATTACAGAGGCTGATAATTAATATTCACTTAAAATATAACATATGATTAAGAATATGGCATATTTGTGGGTGAGACTCTCTTGACCTAGTGATTGGTGAAATGAAGGTAATAGAATTAAGGATAGTTAAAGATGCCAACTGATAGTAAACATATCTAGTGTGCATTTTCTTTAATAATTACATGCCATCATTGCTGAAAAGCCTAGCGAATGAAATATTTCATATAGGAGACTGTAAATGTCCTATGATTTTCCCAGTTGCAATGTATGGCTATGAAAGTTGGACCATAAGAAAGGCTTTGCGCCAAAGAATTGAGGCCTTCGAACTATGGTGCTGGAGAAGACTCCTGCGAGTCCCTTGGACTGCAAGGCGATCAAACTGGTCAGGTTTCTCCCAAGAAATAATAAAATAAGCATGTTTTATGTTGTGCAGAAATTTGTTAAATAGTAAAGATATAATTATTGTTGTACAGTTACATATGGCCAGGAAAGAATGGTCAAGATTTTGTTAGAGAGACTTCTTGCTGATTTTCCTGCTGGCAAATTCTTCCTAAGCTTTTAAAGAATCATTGCTTGGTATGTCTGTAACTGAGTTTTAGAAATAGAACTAGTAATAAATAGGAACTGAGGTGTCTAGCAACTATTTTATTTGTTGTGAATAGGTCAATTACTTTCTATTAGCAAAATGCTTCGTTTTCATGACATCAGTGACTTTCTCAAAACCATACTTCCTCTGTATGTTTTACCTCAAAACAACATTTATTGAGAGTTCATGCATTTTAAAGTTATCTTTAGGAGCCCTAATGGTGCAGTGGTTAGAATGCAGTATTGCAGGCAAAACTCTGCCCACACCCTGGGATTTGATCCTGATGGGGTTCCAGGATAACTCAGCCTTTCATCCTTCCGTGGTTGATAAAATGAGGAGTCAGATTGTTGGGGGCAATATGCCGACATTGTAAATCGTCCAGAGAGTGCTGTAAAGCACTGAGGAGCAGTATATTGCTATTGCTATCTTCTGTTCATGCACTATTCTGGCCAAAACCTTTCTTATGTTTATGAACATTTGTGAGTACAAATGCTACTAACTTAGTAAACGTAAGGCAGTTTGGGAGAAGGGAAGTTCAAGACTAAGTTCTATCCTTTTTCTTTTGCTCTTTGTGACAGAATTTTAAATCTGGCGGAAGCTGTCATCTAGGGAGTAGTTGTTTTGTCTTTCCTAACTTATGTCCATGTTGCCCTGTACAGGTTCTTTGAAATGAGATTTCAGGTGGTTTGATTGATAGCTGAAATGGATAGAACCTTTTAAGAGAATCATGTTTTTGTCTAGCACTACAGTTTTTTCTGAAAGTACATTTATATAATGGAAAGCAATTTCATCTAATCAGGATGCACAAGACATGACTTTCTGTAGATTAGTAAAACCCTTGTTTCACATTCTAGGTTTGTGTTGGGTGACTTGTAGACAGAGGTGACTGAAATTCTATTAGCATTTTGAACTTGACCCTAAATTTTTTGTAAGAATCCGTAGTTATCATCAGTGAGTCTTCATGTGGTAATTTCTAATACTTTTTAACTGCTTCACGTGGCAAAGGTCTAATATAATTTCTCATCTATATCTTTGTCTTGCTAAAAAGCATTATGGGGAAATTTGATGTGAATAAACCATGATGAATAGTGGAGGTTAATATTTGTGGGTACATATTAAACTTTGCTACTTGTAATAGAAAAAGAATAATGGTAAAGACCATGAATTGATAAGTGTTTCTATTAAACCAAGAAAAGAAGAATAGTAGTGTAATAGAATTGAATGAAAGTGTAAAATGAAATTATTGAATATATAATGGAAATGGATGTTGCGGGTTTGATTATAAACAGAAAGCTAAAGTGTACATGAGAAAATTAATGCAAATGCTACTATATTGCTGGCTGAAGACCTGAGTGCTTTTGGAAAACGTTAGATTGATTAAAAAATATGGAGCGGATATGAATATGAATGCATCCAAGAATAAGATGTTTGGCAGAAAAAAATGGAATGATAAGACAGTCAAGACAGATGGATAGATATGCCTAGAACAGTGTAGATAAATTAATGTGTCTTGGTATAATATTTATGAAAGATGGGGAAAGGATGCAGAACTTTTAAGACTTGCAAATATTAGCAGAAAAGTAGTGTATGTTCATTAGAAAAAGAAAATGGTTTGTATAAAAGTGTGTTTCCTCCTGACTTGTTATATGGAAGTTATTTGGTATGCCAAGGGAACCATAAAATTATAATAACAGTAGAAATGGAGTACATAAGAAGTGTGTGTTGTAAACAAGTAATAGGATCAAGAATGAATGGAGGGTGAATTAATGTGGAATACATAACTAATGACTTGTGACAGAAGAAATGAGTTAATTTTGTCATGTAGTCAGAATGAGTGAAAATCAAATATATGAAAGAAAAATGAACGAGTTAAGAGAAAAACTGAGAAAGTTGTAGATGGATGGAATTAAAAAGAACTTTTAAAAAGAAAAGAACAAAAAAGAATTTCTAAAATACATATAAGTGGAAGCAAAAATGTTTACAAGAATAGAAAGGTGGCGAAATGTTTATTGAATGATATTTGATTCAGTAAATTGGTTTTGATATGTGTCCGCTTTATACAAATTTAGAAGCTGCCTGACTGGCTTACAACTAAACAAAAAAAAATGCAAAAAAAAGGGGGGGAAGCAAATATAAGCTAAGAAGTCTGAAGACAAATATACAGGCAATCCTCATTTAGTGACTATCTTGTTTAGTGACCATTCCCAGTTATTCAGATGATGAAAAAATAACTTTAGAACCAATTCTTATATTTATGACCTTTGCAGATCTGTAAAGCAAAGGAAAGTGATAGTAATATCATAAGCACAATTGCGTTCATTTAGTCACTACTTCAAATAATAACCGAGTTGCTGGTCTCAAATTGTTTGTACCCTGTTTCCCTGAAAATAAGACCTCCCCAGATAATAAGCCCAATCAGGCTTTTGAGTGCATGCACTAAAATAAGCCATCCCCTGAAAATAAGCCCTACTCAAAACACAGCAGCAGCCATGAAGTGACTATGCTCACCACCTCCTGCATCTCAAAAATAATAAGACCTCCCCGAAAATAAGACCAAGCGCTTATTTCGGGTGTCAAAAGAAAATAAGACCCTGTCTTATTTTCGGGGAAACATGGTAGCTAAACGAGAACTATCTGTAAAAACAAAAATACATCCAATAGGGGCTCATTAATTAATCTGGGAAAATAGGCAGGTCAATGGATTGCTTCAAACTAAGTCATCGGATTGGGAGCCATCTGGATTTCTTGGACGGCAGACCCTGTCTGCATGTTTCTGGCTTTCACTAGATAACACTACTTAATTATTGGGACCTGGACTACAGCCACTCTGCCAGATCTAATCTGATTCTCAGAAAGAACAAGACAGGCAATCCCTCAAAAAATCAAATCCTATATTAGCGGTGTCAAACTGACATCGTCATAGCAGCATCATGTAACATGTCTGGATTTTTTTCCCTTTGCTAAATCAGGTGTGGGCGTGGCCAGTGCGTGATGCATCTGACCCGTGGGCCAGGAGTTTGACAGCCCTGCCCTATATCATGAAGGGCTTCATACATCATGGGTCCCAACCTTACAGCTTGTGAAGCAGTGGAGTCACATGGATATAACAAATTATGCCTACCTGTACTGCTGCACTCTGACCACTATTCTAACGTCTGAGTGGTTATTAAGGGCAGGTCCATGTAGAATGTATGAACAGTAAACCATTTATGAAGTGAATAAGAAATTGCCTCATAGTTCAGGAATGGGCACAGCTGGTCATTAGGTGTATGTGTACAGAGGCCCTCTTAGTCACAGCTGTCACCTGCTGTTTAAGCGGGAGTTATGAATATAACTAGTTTACACACTCGTCTTGAATAAGAAATTCCAACCTCACCCAAGATCAAAGATGGAAAATCCTCAGACCTAGGGAGCCCAAATGTTCTCAGCCACTCTTATCTTGTCAGGATTGAGCCTAACTTGGTACCTTCCAATCTAGGCTTTTAGAATCACTTTGCACAAGATTGAGTGTAATAAGAAAAACCTTGACAAGTAAGAAAAAGAGTTGCAACCAAGACTGGTCAGATAAAATAAATCTGTATTTGGGCCAGAATTGTAATCTGAGTAAGTATCTCAGAAAATACCCTCCTTAGTTCTCATGAAGATAAAGGCAGGATTATTATGTTGTAATTATGTTACCTTGCAATAGAAGTAGTATTAGCATTTAGGGCTTCAACCCAATTGTCTGTCAGATCCCCAGGGAAAACTCCAAGCTTCTTTTTGAAACCAACCAGATACATCAGTTTTCTGGGACAAGCTAACCTGGCCACAGCCCCAATACAGATTCACCCATTTTTATCACATATCTTTCCTTCCTTCCTTCCTTCCTCCATCCCTCCCTCCCTCTCTCCCTCCCATATATATACATTGCATATCATTTCTTACTTGAACAGCTAACTATTTATTTATTTTGTATGGCATACATTTGTCAGGGAGATCTACACTTTATAGAATAGTCCTGACAGTCTAATAGCTAGTTTCTTCAGTTTCACGCCTGCACATTTATTCACGGTGCGCCACAGCAGGGAACTAGCTAGCAGCGTTCAGGTTGATGTCATCTTCAGGACTTCTTTTTCCAATTTCACCTCGTATCCAGGCAGGTTCAACGCCAGCTCCCATTCTCTTCATGCAGCTAGCCTTTCCCACCGGAGTGGTACACATTCATTTATTCTCAATAATGCTTGTTTGGGCAGGGCAGGAGCTAGAGGTGAGTGATGGGAGCTCACCCCAATCTGCAATGCTACCAGAGCTCGAACCGGTGGCATGTCAAACTATTTCCTGAGCCACCTAGTGTTACTAGGTAACAGTATGATATATTTTACGTAAGAATCATTACTATGATTGAGCCATTAATTGCTGACATATCCTGGACAGAAATGGAGTGTCAGATTTCTCTTTGATTTAAAGCAACCAATGATTTAGAGGTTTGAGTATATTTTTACAATACTGTATAAACCTGGATATCCAGTCTTAACTTTGGCATTTATGCTGGTAGATTACTTGCTCTTTCAAGTCTCTCACATCTCTTTCCACCTAAGTTGCTATGACATATGACTATGCTTACTAACACTGGTGAACAATTATTGCTAGAAACGTTAAAAATAGAAGTTCTTTAGTAGTTTAAAGACATTTCAGATTTCTGTTGCTCTTTTCAAGAAACACAAGTGAGAATTTACTGCAACAACTGTGTTAATTACTTACAAGTTGCCAACTAAGTGAAACAGATTTAATAGTTTTTACCAAAGAATTAAGTGAATATAGGCTATGCCAACACTGCTGGTAAAAATATTTTGGTACTGCTTGTTTCAAAATTGGTACATCTAGTAATGAACTTTTCTCTCTATCTTCTTTTTTCCAGAGCTACATATTTTAAATATTATAAACATCTAGCTACAAGAAGGAGAAAAAATATAGCTGAGGTTGAATGAGGAATCTGTTGCTTCAGTAGCCTTTTTCTTCAAGAGTGGGTCTTTGAATGAGGATGACAATGGAAGAGATGAGGAATGAAGCAGAGACCACTTCTATGGTTTCCATGCCTCTTTATGCCGTTATGTATCCTGTCTTTAATGAGGTAATAGGTTCAATTTTATTTTCTTTGCATTATAGTACTTGGGAAATGAAGTTATATTTAACTCTGCTACTATCTTGCTTGTATTAGTACTCATTTTCTCCTTATGAGTTCTGCTTCCTTGCTGTCCATATTTCTTGGCTTCATGACAGACTGCTTGGTTTGTTGGCATTTAATTCCTTAATTCTGAGTATTATATTCTACATTTATAAACTCCCAAGATGCATTTCAGAATTATACAAGAGACTGGAATGTAAACTTCATTGTTTAATTAACATTCCAGATTAGGCAGACATATTTTATAAGGTGGAAAGGTTTATGCTTTTTGCAGCTACTTGGTTTTATAGAAATGTTTTCTATTAAACATTATAGAAACTGTTTGTTTAGATGAGAAACAAAAATGTATTTAGGCTTTGAACAAATGAAAACAAGATGGTCTTTCTTTGGTAATTTATCAAGAAAATATTCATATTTTCTGTATTCATAGAAATTATGTCATTGTTACACATTTATTTTGAAGGATTATCTTGATCAGACAGTCTAAAATGATTTTTTAAAAGAAGACTATATTTGTGGCTTGTCATCTTCTTCCTCCATAGAGTTATTCATGTTTGTTTTCCCTGACACCTATATCAGTAGTATATAGGCAGATTTCATAGAGCATTGTCTGTTATATAAACATTTATCTGTTAAATGTTATATCTATTTATATGTTGCAAATGTGTGGATTTCATCTGCCCAGAATTTTCAGAAATAATCATACTGGTTGGGAATTGTAGTCCACACATCCCAAGTCACAAGTTGTGAAAAACTGTTATGGCAGAACATGACAGCAAAACTTTTTCAGATTTAAGACTATTTCACAGATTCATTTTATTGGATGATTATTTTCTGCTTCTAAGAGGCTCGCAGAATTCTTGTCTGAAAAAAACAGCCCAGTGTGCCCGAGCTGCAAAAATCTTATCCAGATCAACAAAAATCCTTAGAAATATTATCAGTAATGATAATGTACTTTAACCTCTTATTTATTTTGGTATAACTCTTTGTTTCTAATTTTTTTGCAGCTAGAACGAGTAAATCTATCAGCAGCTCAAACATTGAGAGCAGCTTTTATTAAGGTGAGAATAATGTATATTTACTTATAACACCAAAATATGAATATTTTATATTAAGATATAAACATTAAAATATTGTAAAATTCTGCGAAATAGATTTAGTTACTAATTCTAAGTTAAAATAACATTGTTTGTCTGCTCTAAGTAAAAAGTGCATAATCAGTCAGTTTATTTATATACTTTATTTTCCAGAAATAGATACTCAGATAATAGCTTAATATTAAATTTAAAGAATTAAGATAATTAACTCATTAGTTATGATTCATTTATGTTTATGAAATTTCAATGGGTATAATGCGTGGAAATAGGTAAGCTAACAATACTAACAACCTTAACGTTACATTTCACTAAATATTTTTATTGAACTTTCAC
>JANHFT010004720.1:109594-126788 GCA_032467955.1 Pseudoxenodon macrops
ATGTGTGTTTTATACTCCAAAAAATACGGTAATTCCATTTGTAGAGTTAATTATCAAAAAAATTCTGATTCCTTTCTTTAAGATCGGAGACTTATAAGACTAGTAGATTTAAGATCGGAGACTTAAAGATTTAAGACTAGTAGATTTAAGACTACTAGAAAATAAAATTACACATGTAATTTTTATCGTAGAGTAGGAATACATTTTTTTCCTTATCTGTAACATTTTAGTAAGCTATGATAATGGCCAGCAGATTAGAGACATGCTAGAAAAACACATGCTCTCATCTGGATTTTATCCAAAGTTGTAACAAGAAGGCTTTTTTTCTTTTCTTGGAGTTCATTTTTCTAGGATCCAACTCAATAAAAGGGAGATAGATGTCTGTGTGAGTTCATGACTTCTTTGTAACTCTGTGTAGAAGATTATAATGTAAAATACAGAATTTTATAGAGATTTCAGTTATTAGTAGCTCAGGTACCTTATTAGTGGAATTTACATACTCCACATGCATTGCTATAGGGCAGTGATGGCGAACCTCTGGCATGCATGCCACAGGTGGCACGCGAAGCCATTTCTTAGGGCACGCGAGGCGTTGCCCTGTTAGCTCTAGTGCGCTTGCGCATGCTGGCCAGCTGATTTTTGGCTGTTTTTCACCCTCTGGAAGCTTCAAGACGCTTGCCAACATTTCCAGTTTGCCCGTGGGGCTGTTTTTTGTCCTCCAGAGGCTTTTAGACGCTTCCCTGAAGGCTCCAGAGCTCCTGTAGCTCTGTAGGCTCCTGTAGGGCCATTTTTCACCTTCAGGAGGCTTGCCTGAAGCTTCCGGAGGGTGAAAAATGGCCCAATGGGCAAACCAGAAGTCCTGTTGGGCCGTTTTTCACCCTCCAGAGGTTTCAGGGAAGTCTCCTGAACCTTTAGGAGGGTGAAAAATGGCCCAATGGTGGGTGCGCATGGGCAGTATGCATGGGGGCATTGTGTGTTGGCACGCGTGTATGCGCTAGCACACGCACGCTGCCATTTTTGGCACGTAAGAAGAAAAAGGTTAGTCATCACTGCTATAGGATTTAAAAGGGGCTTTTTTTCAGTCCAGTAATGAAAACAATTCTGTACAATGCAAGTTAACAGAGAACTGTAGAATTAATTTGTCTATTGGATTAGTTATATGGTTGCCCACTCATCAATGCAACTCAGCAACTAGCAAAAAATTTAAACCTGCAACTAAAAACCTAAAGCATCTGCCAAAGACAATTTATACATTCAAATAATTGAATATATGGGTTTACCTAACCTCGTCGCCTAGTTATTGAGAATAGAGAATCTATATACATTTGAATTATTCATAAGGTTATTTTGATATAAATATAATCTATAAAGTCTCCTTTGTCCTTTAATAATACATTGAGAGATTTTCTGTCTTAACCAGTAGTAGAACAAAAAGCAAATGTTTACTGATTGCTCACGTAT
Source organism: Pseudoxenodon macrops (assembly GCA_032467955.1). Taxonomy (NCBI): domain Eukaryota; kingdom Metazoa; phylum Chordata; class Lepidosauria; order Squamata; family Pseudoxenodontidae; genus Pseudoxenodon; species Pseudoxenodon macrops. The sequence continues at coordinate 111,056 of JANHFT010004720.1, forward strand.
ATATTGCTGGAGACTCAGGCTTTTCCTCTCCTGGATCAGTTTGAAAAGTCCATGGGGAAATATTAGTTTTAATTTCCTCACACATAAAACAGAGATACTGATATTAATACAGACATCTCCCAAAAGGATCACCAGTCCATTTTGGAGGATGTTCAACAAATAAAGGGGCAGGCAGATGACAATTGACACACCCCTGAGACCCAAAAGACAAGCAGCCATGGTAGAAGATTTTTTCCATACTCTGTTTTCAACTTAGCAGTGGGTCTTGGATTCCAAAGTATTTTATTTAAGTTAATATTGTTAATAGAGTTTCATCCTCTCTGTAGATTAAACTGCCTTTTCTTTCTTAAATGATTTCTCTCTCTTACTGCCACACAGAGTAGTTTGGTTTCATTACCGTATATTGTAAGCTTAAAATCTAGATGAAATTGTATCCATTAATCTTAGGACCAAAGATAGTTGCCATTGAATTATTTCAGGAATATATACTATGGACAGGTTTTTTCCCCAGTTAGTGTAGCTTTAATTAAATAAATTTACTTTCATTTATGATAAATAAAGATGGATGGGACAAGGTTTTTGCCTCAATTCATGAGAATAGTACTTTCAAGATAGTTCAAAGTAGATCAGAGCAATCTTTCTTTATTCAGTCTAAGATACCAAAAGTCAAATCTATGCAATTTATAGCTATACATATTGAAAATTGTTCCAGGGAAAGACTTTTGATTGTAAAGGTAAGCCAAGACTCCTGCTGCTTCAGAGTATTGTTCAGTAATTTCCAGATGCTAGTTTTTCACGTATGAAGAACGCATTAGACGTAATTTAGATTTTGAAGTGCCATATAATTTAATTAGCTCTTGTTGTTTCATCTTGCTGTGCGTATCTAAAACTCACTATATATGACAGGAAATCTTTTAGAAATACATTTTAAACATAATTTTGAAAGTGATTAAAATTCTGCAGCTTCACTTTAAAAATTGCAATTATATTTTCATTACCAAACAGGGACATTGCCAGTGCAATAAAGGAACTTCTCGATACAGTAAATAATGTCTTCAAGAAATACCAATATCAGAACCGGAGGGTATGTGAATTAATTTCTACTATAGTGCCTCATCAGAAATATAATTAAGCACAAGCAGTACAAATATACACAGCTTCATGTTCAGATAATATGAATTGTAAATATAATTTTTCAATTAATACAAACTGGCAAATAAAAAGACAATCAGAATGATGAATAGAGATTTTTCGGTCTATGTGGGTTTTTAATCAATAATGACTGCTTTAAGGTTTAATATAACTTTTATTGTTTATATAATTAATATTTTACAAACATTAAGCAAAAGTCGTTTGTAGAATGGTGAATTTTGTCACTTCCAACATTTACTGTATACCTTTTCTCAGTTTGTTCTGTGTTCATTGACTAAAACTTAATATTTGAGAAAAATGAAAAAATTAATTACTATTTACATAAACTTTTTCAGGCACTTGAACACCAAAAGAAAGAATTTGTAAAATACTCCAAAAGTTTCAGTGACACTTTGAAAACTTATTTTAAAGATGGAAAGTAAGTATATATATTTCTTTTTTAATTGACTTAGTGACTATTTTCTTCTTCTTTTTGTCTTAATAATCTGTACTCCAAACAGAGCACACTTTGCAATAATCTTAACATCGTAATTGCTCCCATCAGTTTCAGTTTAGCAAAGAATGAAAAAATAATAATGGCCAGATTAGAACATTTGCTTTTTAAACTTAGGCATCAATGAGTCTACTAAATTTTTAATTCTCCTTGGGAATCTATAGCATCACTGTTCTAATAGTAATTATGTCTTCCTTTTCATCTTTGCTAAAAGCAATCTTAGGAGGAAAGACATTCCCATGGGGACCCCTAACAGATGGGGCGGAGTGGGTGGTCAGAAGAGATTTGTTTCCACAAAAATAAGACAGAGACGGTGTCTTATTTTCTTTTGACCCCCGAAATAAGTGCTTGGCTTTATTTTCGGTGAGGTCTTATTATTTTTGAGGTGCAGGAGGCTGTGAGCGTGGTCACCTCATGGCTCCTACTGTGCTTTGGGGAGGGGTTATTTTTTTTTGGAGGGGGGCTTATTTTATCGCATGTGCTCAAAAGCCTGATTGGACTTATTATCCGGGGAGGTCTTATTTTCAGGGAAAGAGGGTATTGTCTCTGAAGCTGTTTCTTGTTCTTTCCAACACCTTGTTTTTGTCAGTTCTCTCTGATACCTTTCGTTCCCTTTTCCTGCAAGGAAAGAACATACATCACTTACTAGAGGCTGGAAATAACCTCTTACAGAGGGCTTTTGAAGCAGACTTAAAATTTCATGAAATTAAACCAAAGACCCCATGTCATTATATAGAGTAACACATTGTTCACTCTGTCATAACATAAAATATGTGGAATTTTCAAAATGGGAAATGTCACAAAAGCATCAAGTCTCCGACTCCGCTATCAATTATTTCATATTTATGATTGCTGTGACAAAAGATTTTTAGTAATCTAATAAAAGAAGGGAAATAATGGGAATTTTTCCTTGTCTAGAAACAAAGATTTTCACATATCAAAATGAATGACAACATTTATATGGTTATAAAGTTGAGATTCTCTAGTTTGATATAAATTTCTGGTGAATGTATAAACATGTCTAGGAATGTAGAACACTTCGGATCCAAAACCTGGGGGAAAAGTGCTTCAGAGTGAATGTGCGTGGATCTCTTGGTACATTCTTAAAGGAGTTGTGACTTTTCCTGGGCTTTAAAGAGCCGCCAAGAGGTGTAGCATTACCCTCATCCCATTTGAAAGCACTTCACATTTCTAGACAAGTCTGTGTGGTTTTCTTGAGAATAATGCAGAGTTTACTATTGTGTTCTAACTATTTTCTTTTTAATAGCTCAATCTAACCTATAGCCCCAGATTTATATTATCTGGGGAGTCTCTAGTAGTGCATATTGACCCTGTGTTGTTTTTATGGGAATAGAGAAAGTTGGCTACGTGCTTGCTGCCTCCTACTGACTATGAGCTAAGTGGGATTTCCACAACAGAAAAATAATTTATTTTCAAAGGCTGATAAAAGGGAGAACCACCACTCACATCTAAGTATGATAGCTGTTGCTTAGATACAGAGTCACTGTGTGCTTCTGAATAACAATTGTTGGAGGAAAAATGTGGATAGGAAGACTATTGTATTTCAGCTGTTTTTCTAGATTTCCTAGAATCGTCTGATTGGCCATGATTGGTTACAGGATATTGGGCTTCCTCGACATGCTATATGTAGTAGATGGACATTTGTCTGGTTTGAATATAAATATGAGACCACCTGGAATTCCAGGACTGTTGACAAATTAGAATTTGGGGGGGAAATGGGAACAGGACAGTAGGAAACTCCTAATGCTTCCAAGCAAGTTACATAAATACAGTCCCAAGTTCTGTATGGGTATGAAAAAGAAAGCAAAATCTATGAGTAGCACTTTGAAAGCAACAGAATAAAATCCATATTGGAATCCTCTGAAGAACAATTTTAATACTGTCTAGTGAGGAGGAAAAATCCCATCTGTTCTTTGACCTTGCTTGTGATTGTAGCTAGCCGAACAATTCTAATACTGTAAAAGTCTCTAGGTTTTTTCCCACTGTTCCATTTATTTAGTTATTCTGAATTGTTAATATGCATCCAAGGGATTAACTTTGTTTGCTCATGCATAAATATAAACAAAAAAAGTGAAGTAGATTTTGGGGGATGGATTTTGTTTTCTGTTTTTTGTTTTAAATAGAATCATAGAGTTGGGAGAATTCATTTAGTTCATTTAGTTATGAATTTCAGTTCAGAAATCAAAATTAAACATCCCAGATGATCTAACATCTACTTTAGGGGTGTCAAACTTGATTTCATTGAGGGCCGCATCCGGGTTGTGTTTGACCTTAGGGGGCTGGAGTGGGCGTGGCCATGGTGTGCATGGCTAGCTTGATGTCACTCATATTGGGGGCACCTGTGGTGGCCGGAGCGTTCTGCCAGAGAAAAAGGGCTCCCGAGCTCCATTTTTGATTGTGACGGCCTCCTGCAACTCTCTGCCAGTTGAAACGGAGGTCCATTTTCACTGGCAGAGGCACCACGGGCCAGTCCTTCACTGTTTCCAGGGAAGCCCCATGGGCCAGCTCTGCCCTAGCGTTTGACACCCCTGCTCTACTTGGACACAGTCATCTCTCTTTAGGTAGCGAACTCCACTGTCAAAGTATTCTTAGTCTTAATATATAATTTAACTTCCTCTGACTTAAATAAGAACTAACAGACTGCAACATTTTGTCCTCCAAAATGCTTTCATATCCCTTCTCAGTCAGCTTTCATGAATGCTGAAATGTTAAAAATATTCTTCTCCTTAAAATTCTCTTCAATGGACTTAAAATTTAATCCTTTGATCGTTGTTGTTACCTGTCTCTGAAGTTGTTTCAACTTTTTACAAGTACAGGTAATCCTCAACTTATGAACTTTGTTTTTGGCAAAGACCACCCATTTGGGAGAATGGGTTTGCCCTTAACAGCTACAGCATTTGCTTATCAACCACAGATTTACTTAATGGCCACTGTGATTTGCTTCATAAACATTGCAAAAAATGTTGGGTGCCTTGATTTATGACATAAGCAATGACTTATGAGCAGAAATCCAGTCCAATTGCGGTCGTAAGTCAAGGACTACCGCTATACTTTTAACCCTGTCTTAAAGAGGAATCTGATCAGAGGTGAATGGAATGGAATTATTATTCTCCATTATTTGAAAATTGATGCTGTCTAAAATTGCATTTGCTGTCTTCATAATGGCATGCATTGCTGATTCAGATGCAGTTACAACTACAGCACCAAAATCTTTTCTCACAATTGCTGTTACCAAGCTAGTATCTTCCCTCCTATATTTGTCCATTCAGTGAATATTTTCTGAGTTAAGAACTTTGCATTTATCTCTGTTAAATCCCATTCTGTTGCATTCTACCCTTTCTATAACTATCAATATTGTTTTGAATTTTAGTTCTGTATTCTAGCTGTCCCAGTTTTGTATCATAGTAAATTTGATAGGCATTTCTACCTCTTCGCTCAAATCCTTAATGAAAATATTAAGGGCTACATTTGATCTTTATGACACACCACTTGATATCACAGTCCAATTTGTTGCAAAAACATGGATGAGCATTTCTTGATTATCATTTTCTAGATCTAGGTATATATCTACTTAATTAGTATACTGTCTAGCCCACACTTAGCTAACATGTGTGGGGTACTCTTATTAAGTGCTTTGGTCATGTTACGTTTATAACAATTTATTAAGAAATTTACCTAATTAACCAAGAAATGTTTCATTGTTGAGAAATAAGTACTAGTTTCTAACAATTATTAATTTTTTTGAAGGCTACCTAGCTCTTTATGATTTGTTTTAAGATTTCTACAGGTATTGACAGCAAATAATTGTTCTATATCTTGCTGGATTTTCCTTTCCCCCCCCTTTTGAAAGTAGTAGTGAGTAGTTAGGAATCAAAAGCTGCTTTATTGTTATGTAGGATTTCTAACATATCGTACTTGAATTAAGAAAGTCAGTCATGTAGGTCCCTAAATAAAACAAGATGCAATTAATTTCTTCCTAGAGATTTGTTTGGAAACAACTAAACACAAGTGGATTTGAGTAGGACTGCCTTTTTTCTTTGTTGCTTAACAGCATTTTACCTTCACTGGGCAGCTACTCTATTGATTCTTTTACCTTTTATTTTGAACATATTTAAAGAAGTTATTTTTGGGGTTATTTTTAGTACCTTTTACCCTAATCCCAGTTAATTCTGAGCTTTTCATTTCCTGTATGTAGTTTATAGCTGTGTCTGCTGTATAGTTCTGAGTCAGTTGTACTTTTTCTTCTTTTATGATGTGGATCTCTTTCCAGGTAGATTTTAAAACAAATACCCTAATCTGGCTTTTTCCTTGAGTTAATTTCATTCTAATATCAATATAACCGTTCAGAGTTCTTTAGGGCCTAGACCATCAAACTTTATTTCTATATTCTTTATCAACTTTTAATTTATGTCATTAGTTTTTTCAGTGTAGGTAATCTAATTCAAAATGTATTTTGAAAAACATTTGGGATCTAACTTATTTGAATTTGTATAAATGTTATAATTGTCTATAATGTTTCTTTTGACTGAAAAAAAGGTAATATAAACAGCAAGCTGATGCCTCAGATGTCTCCTTTCCAGCCCCTTCAAAACCTCTCTACAATTGTTACTGATTTGTTACAATTATCAAACTCTGTCCTGACATTATAATCCTTAATGTAACAGAAGAGGCAAATAATTAACAAGTTGTGGAGTAATCATCTTCACTACAGCTGATAAATTTCTTTCAAGTGTATGTTCCTCATCAGCCCAGAAAAAATGAGCGTTTTCAGCCAATATTGCACAACTTTTTACCAACTTACCATTATGCTACAATATTCCGGGTTTTTTTATTTTCATGATCTGGAAATAATATTTCCTGATAAACATATCTGTGGACTCCTTTTCTGGTTTGTCTACTCACTGAACATTTTTAAAGCACTGAATGTGGATGGGTTGTTTTTGCCAGACTTCAAGTTTTTGAAATAACTAGCTTTTATAAATGAGGGGGAATTCATATCTAAATCCATATGCCGTTTTGCATAACTAGGATCACTTTAGCAGGAACTCGATTGATTTACAAGCGAATGGTATGTATCAATAGAAAAGAATATTTGTAGTTCAAGGTTGAATTGTGGGGTCCTTGAGCAATCTGAGCTCAGCACTGATGAGGTTACCTAGCTGGGTAATGAAATGTCTGCAAGAAAGCAACAAGTTCAGAGAGCACCAAGGATCCCTCAGGATACACTTGTATTCAGAAACAATGCCCATTGAATTCATTGACCCAGGTAAGTAAGTATAGGATTGCAATGAAGTAACTTGGTTCTTTATCTACAACATTTAGTTTTGTATTGTGATTTAGCTGTTAAACAATTAAGTATATTTTCCTCATTTAAGAAAAGACCTCTAATTATTTTCAGAGTTAAAACCTTCAGCCAGAATTTCATATTGTAGAACTTCCTTTGTGAATTACTATTGTATATTTAAGCACTGCACTCTAGAAGCAGTGTATAAGATTCCATTGTAAAAATTAATTGTATTTAATATGATGGCTTTCTATTTTATATAAGCTTATCTTGTTGCTAAAATATATCTTCTTTCTGTTTTTCTTTCCATAGGGCAATAAATGTGTTCATAAGTGCCAACCGACTAATTCATCAAACTAACTTGATACTCCAGACCTTCAAAACTGTGGCCTGAAAAAAAAACTGTATATGTTGAGAGCTGTACTTTTCAATGACGGATAGGATACCTTTATATGTAAACTTTAAAGTTTTGACTGTGTAAATTATCAATCCCAATTGAAGGGACTTAATGCAGGATTTTGAATGGGATTTATTGCCATCTTACACCATATTTTTGTAAAAACATAGCTTAATCATAATCACACAATGAAGATTTTGCATCACTTTTTTGCTATTATCATTCTTTTCAGAATTATAAGCCAAAAGAATTTACGCCTTAATGTGTCATTATGTAACATTCCTTATAAGAACTGTAAATATTTGGTGTTCTGTTTCTGACATTTTAACTTGAAAGCGAAAAACTGCAACAGAATTATGTATTTAACAATATTGGTGGCAAATATTCAATAAATAGTTTACATCTGTTTATCTCTATAATTTTATCCCATAATGGTGTCCTTGAAGCTAAAATCAGCGGGGAGATGTACATACGTCTTCAAAGTTCATACAAAGAATGATGTCCTTTTAAGAAGATTGGATCTTAGACAGCATCGTCGAAGTTTCCTGCACAGAAATTCACTCGTAACTACTGAGTCTTTCCCCCAAAGCTTGATTTTTTTTCTTCAAATTATTTTTAGAGTAAATTATTATATTACCAAAGAACTCATCATTAGAGGTGGTGTGAACTGCAGGGCCTCTTTGGGGAGTGATAGTAGGTGTGCAGTTGTCAATAGTTTTATATATATATATGAACTTATGCAGCATCACTGTTAGTAAATTTGATACCTAGTACCAGGGTATACAACCTGTGAACATTATTCAGAATTGGGAGAGTGTGATTGATTAAGAGATGTATTTCTGAACTATTCACAATCAACACAGCCTCCATTAGATAATATGACGGTGTACAAATTTAGCTACCTTGAAATTAAGAAATTACCTTTGTTGATGTAAATATTCTGGTGGGAATATCTCTAGCGTTTGGCAGTATAACAAAAGCAAAAGTGAAGTTTGCCCAAAGGAGTTTGGCATTTCATTTTGATAACAAAAAACAATGAAGGAAAGAGAGGTGAAGATAACATGCAGGCTACCCATTTCTACTGTGCTAGAAATTATATTTAATAAAGTATTGCAGTTATATCAATGCAAAATATCAAGTCTACTCATTTGTGCAATGGTGCTATTTAATATGTATGTTTAAATAAATTGTTTTAATACCTTATGCTTTTTAATATTAGTGTAACAATCTGAATGATCACTACTACGCGCTGTCATGATAGGACAGCTGATCTCCAACAGAAATTCATTTGTTTCTTGTAGAGCTGTTATGCTAGGATCTCCTTTTTACATCTGTCTTTGTGAACAGCTTATCTATATTGTGATCATGTGTTTACGTCACTTTTTTCCCCTCCGTTCACCATTACTTCTGCAAGAGCAATAAGAATGAGTTTTTGCAACGTCTTAGTTAAACATTGGTTTTATAACTCTTAATAGAGTTTTGCTTTTTGTATATTTTTGTAACAGAAAAATATTTAGCATGATGTACAAGTAGTTCTCAACTTATGACCACGATTGAGCCAAAAATGTAAGCGTGAAAGTGATAAAAGAGGTAACCACGCAACCTGACTTGACTTTATGACTGCATCGTGGCTTTCCCCAGCAGGATTGTTAAGGGATCGTGCATGTTGTAATGGAGCTAAGAACTGACTTCCAAAAGGAGGCAGGCAGGTCTCCCAAAAAAGCTGAGTAAAAGAATATTTTCACCCAGCCTCTTTGAAAGCAAAAAACATTGCATGCCACAGAGATTATGCCTGCAAAAGAAGACCTTCTGGGTGGTGGCCCCTTCTCTATGGAACATATTCCCTCCCAAGTATGATTGCCCACCACCACGAAGACCTGGTTTTGTTGGTGGGCGTGGGGACCACAAAGATGGAACTGATCAAGTGGTTGATTTGATACTGTTGCTTCCATGGTGTGGTAACTTTTATAGGTTTTTACATTGTGGGTTTTTTAATGTAAGCCACTCAAAGACACCCAAGTGTGGGTTGGGCATTCATATAAATTTGTTTAATAAATAATAAATCTGGCTGGCAATTTTAGCCATAATGTCATCCCTGCTTCTTCCGGGACATCTTCAATTTGCCTCACCGCAAGCAAGTCTCTCTCTCTGAGCTTGGTTTTCATTTCACAGACATGTTATTGTAATTCAATGTAGTTTAGCGACAGTGTAACAGTTGTCCTGTTAGGCCTTGGCTTGTCTAAGTATTGTGTGTTCTTGATTACAGTATTCTTCCTAATCTAATGCTAGTTCTTCTTATCTGGCTCTTGGTTAATAGGTACACGATAAGGAAGAATGTGTTCAGGGCTCCTGAAATTATGATGTTAAATTTCAGCAGCACAATGGCAAGTATTCAGCAATGCAATTTCGGCTGCTGAATATAAATAACACCTTCAAAAGGCACCCCATAGTTTCTTTTCCAATTCCACTACCGCCACCAGTCATATTTTATCCTAGCAGAACTTTTCCAGCTCAAAAATTCTAAGATCCTCATGCATGCCCTGTATATTTAAAATCACATGATGGTCAGTAATATTCGACTCTGGTGAGTATGAAGGCTACTTCAAAACATTGTTTTTTTTTCCCCTGCAAGGACTTCATGGTTGTTTTGGAGATCTATGTTCAGTCTTGCTAAAATATCTAGCCTCTTTTCAGCTTCAATTTCTTCACCGATAGTCAAATGTTAGTCAGCTACAGAAAATGATCAGAAGCTGTTGTTCCTGCCAAAGGAGGTGTTACAAAGTCTGACTGAAAAGAGTAACTAAATTTCGGCATCTGCCATCTTCATTTTTTTCTTAGCATGAACAACTCTCCCATTAATAATAAGTAGGATATAGATTCAAATTTGCTCAAAGAGTTGCAGTGGTTTTCACTTTGTATTATGTAGAGGTTGTGTCTCATTCAGTAGAACATAATTTGGCAAAAAGTACCTAAAATTGCATTAAATTATTCAGGCATGGTTTCCATTTTTCAGGCATGTTGAATTCTATTAAAAAGGTAGCCCTCTACTTAACTGAGTCCAACATTTCCATTGCTAAGCAAGTCAGTTAAGTGGTCTTTGCCCTGTTTTGCGACCTTTCTTGCCACAATTGTTAAATGAGTCACTACAGTTGTTAATCTTAAGTCACTTTTTTCAGTGCCATTGTAACTTCAAATGGTCATTAAACGAATGGTTGTACGTTGAGGACTACTGCAATATAATTCCTGTCATAAATACAGGAAGTTGCCTGATGTTAACTAGGTTCAACCTCCTCATGTTACACCATTCCATAGTTGTTCACTTTGTATGTGTAAACTTACCTGTCTGTCCGACTGCCTTATCTACGTATTAGCTGCAGGCGGTCTTTGATACAGAGCAGATGGAAGCTTTATCCAAATTCCAAACATCTTCTTTATTGTTCTTTATCAAAATTTGATTGGAATTTTCTTTTTATTTCACAGGGATGCAGCACAGGCATTCATTGTAAAGCCGTGACATTTTCTGTATATCCTTGGATTAATCTCAACAACAGGAAAGAAATTGACCACAGCTCTTGACTTCAGAGCAAAAACAAAAAAAAGAAAGCTTAATCCTCAAAACTAGTTTCTGGGCACAATGACTGTTACAAAGGGACCACATGATTCTTAATAGAAAATGAGATGTCTAAAATACAGGAAAAGATGAAAGCATTCTGTTTTACTTGAAATGTAGCCATCAAAAGGCAGCTAGATCTTTGTACATGTATGACCATCTTTATTTTTGCAACATTTTGGATCAGCTAAATCTTGCTTCTTCAGTGCCTCATTGACTTTCCAACTGATGTTTATTCTGGAGTAAGCTCACGTGTGTTCTGTGCTGTTTCCTGTCAGGGAAATGTGCCTGAGGTGGGTTCCTACCAGTTCTAACTGGTTCTTTAGAACTGTTAGTAGCTCGACAATGACAGGGAGCTGGTTCTGTCAGTGTCTCCATGGGCACCACCATCTTGGATTTTGCTTCTACGCATGCGCAGAAGCTATTTTTTTATTGCTGCGCGTGCCTGCATGCTTTGTGTGTGCATGTACGGCGCGACCCTGAGTGAACTGGCAGCAAAAGGATCCAGAATCCACCCCTGAAATGTGCATTAGAGAACTTTCCTCAAGCATGAACAGATTATGTAACTGAATGAAGAGACAAGATTCTTGAGTTAGATAGAACATTCCCAATGGAGCTAAAAGAGTATCGTGTCTTTGGTTCCACATTTTGATTAAAAAGCTGGTGAAAAACTTGCCTTTCATCAACAATTCAATATATTTTAGAGCAGTAATCCGGTTAGTTAAAATTGAACCCTCTAGAAATTACTCTTTTTTTCCTCATGGGCTTAAGTCCTTCTGTTTAGGTCAGTGTTTCTCAATCTTAAAATACCTGGATTTCAACATCCAAAATTCCCCCATGGGAATTGAATTCCACATATTGTAGACTTGCTAAGATTGAGAAACACTGGTTTAGGATACCTTCAGTATGAACTATTTTTAACTCGAACCATGTCTGATTCTTGTCTGAACAAGTCCTTGCAGTTTTCTTGACAAGGTTTTTCAGAAGTGAATTGCTGTTTCTTCCTCCTCAGAGCTGAGAAAAAGTGATTGGCCCACGGTCACCCAGCTGGATTTGTGCCTAAAGTGGGACTAGAACTCATAGTCCCCCAGTTTCTAGCCTTATGCCTTAACCATTAACCAAGTTAACAAAATTAACCTTAAAATTGAACAAATATTATGGAATTATTTTGCTGCTTAAACATGTTAGGTGGCTGCCTTAGAGTAATCTTACCAGGTGGGAATCTTTGTTGGCACCCCTTTATTGTGCTTTAAGCAAATGTTTTATTCTCCCTAGGTTTTTTAATAGTTGTACTGCAGTGCAGTGTTTTAATTAATGTTATTTCTGCTATTTGAGTTTTTGCTGCCTGGAAATTATTACAGGTTTATATGTTACCTCTTTATATTAAATATTTAGATTGTGATCTTAAATGTTTTATAAGACAGTTATTTTACATAAATTATGAAGGGGAATGCACATGAATGCACATAGTAGGGAAGAGATAGAAAATAACTTCATCCTTACAAACTGTTGTAATATAAAATAAACTTTCATACAACAATAAACACTGTTGCTTTTCTTAAATGTCTTAAAATTAGTCTGACGACCCATTTTTTATAACAAAGGACTCAATTATACATATGTTAATATTTCTCTTTTTTGATCCTCAACTTTATTTGTGTTTAGGGAAAAGGAAAGGTTGATTCTCCTGGCACTTTAATTGCTAAGACATATAATACCATGTTTCCCCGAAAATAAGACTCGGTCTTATATTAATTTTTGCTCCAAAAGATGTATTAGGTCTTATTTTCTGGTTAGGTCTTATTTTCGGGGAAATAAGTTACTAAATGCATCTGCCTGGCTGACAATCTTAACTGGGGCTTATTTTTGGGATACGACTTATATTACAAGCATCCTGAAAAATCATGTTAGGGCTTATTTTCTGGTTGTATCTTATTTTTGGGGAAACACGGTAAAGTTGTGGCTTCTATTGTCCATTATGAAATGCAAAGAGTGTCTCTCCTGCTAGTAGTAGTAGTAGTAGTAGTATGCACAGTTAACTAATTCTGAAATAAAATGCAGAAAATGAATAGGATAAGGGATGTTCTTAGATAGATAATCAGTTATACCAAGCACCTGAGGGAGAGGAGGAATTTGAAGTAGTGCTGCCTGTAGACACTGTTGGATTCTATCAATATATTTATTAGAGGGAGGCTGTGCTTTTTAGTTGTGTTGGACCACTTTAAATTCTGCAGTGCGTACATCTTTTATTTCAAGACTGGGCACCTGGGGCTATATACATGCCTCCGTGCCTTTGTTCAGTCTCGAAATTCCTCTGAAGCTTATTTAATTCAATAGCAACATTTCAAAGCAAATTGCTGTTTAAGGAAAACGTAACTTTTAAAAATGTATTAAGTTTAGTGAGTCAGTCTTTTGTGGGAAGGATTTTTTTTTTCCCCTGCGAGTTTTAATTTTAATAATTTAGGAGCCCTTTTATTCGTTTTGCTGAATGGAATCTTGGGTGTTTCCCTTCCCGAATCCTGCACTGCTTTGATGTTCATCATTGGTGTCTAGTTTTTTGTGGTTCTTTGAGATCTAATGTTGATTACATCTAGTTGCAATGTATGTTTCAGACGTCTCCCAACTCCACTTTGGGTTCTGATAGAAAGCACATTCCATCTTAACATTTCATGCGAAGATAATCTTAAGGTTTTTATTGTATCCACACTCTTGATCTATGGATGTGCTGTATTGCAAGCAGGTGAATTAAGGAGTTTATGAACTGACATAGAATAGAATAGAATAGAATAGAATAGAATAGAATAGAATAGAATAGAATAGAATATTGGCCAAGTGTGATTGGACACACAAGGAATTTGTCTTTGGTGCATATTATGCTCTCAGTGTACATAAAAAGAGAAGATACATTTGTCAAGTACGTTGTGTAAATAAGATTAGATAGGATAGCAACATACACAGATGAAAAACTATACCGCTTATTGAAAATCAATTGACTGTATATAAGATTACAGTGGAAACATTGACAGTATGTAAGATTATAACGGAAAAATCGATGTTATTGTAAGGAATGATTCGGTGAAGCTGTGTAAACCAGGGAAGTTGCACTGTGTCCAATGGTTTTAATTGTATTTTCAATTTTAAAAAAACTTAAAAAAAAAAAAACAAGAAGGAAACGAGCACCTTAGGAAGATGGAAGGTGGGGTAGATTTCAAGCACTAAGACGAAACGGAACAGAAATTGAAGGCATGCATGGATCATTGTCTGCCCTTCAGAGCCAACACTGTAGGCTTAGTTTTGTTTGGTTATACACATAGACACCAACAACTTCTGAGCAGTTCCAAAGGTGCTTTTTCAGGAGGCAACTGAACTTTCTTCTTGTTGTTTTGAAGATGTTTCGCTTCTCATCCAAGACGTTTCTTCAGCTCTGACTGGATGGTGAGGAATGGAAGAGTGATAGGATATCCTGTCAGAGGCTGAAGAAGCTTTTTGGGCGAGAAGCAAAACGTCTTCAAAAGAAAAAAACCAAGGAAGTCCAGTTGCTTCCTGGAAAAAACACCTCCGGGACAACGATGACCCGGATGACGGAGAATCTCTACAAACATCAGAGCAGATTTTTTTTGGTCATTCGCCAATCCTGAGTCCATGAATTTAATATCGCCAAGGCAGCAGAACTGTAAATAAGAAAGGCGGCTGATTAATCGTGATGGGTTTTCAGTCAATGACAAGGCCCGGTCCCCAAACCCAGAGTTAAGACATCAATTTCTCATCCATTCAAGCAAGAAAAACTTCCTATAATAAGGTTTAATTGACTGGGCAAATATCAAACTCCTCGCTCTTTATGTTCTCTTGATGTACCCAAAGCTTGTGTGTTGACTCGCTCAAAAGAGTTGTATGTTATTCTCACCCTGAACTGAGATTCATGAAACTGCGGAAGGGATCACAAAAGATCATTTGGTCCAAAGTGCAGGAAAACCCAAACCACGATTAGCCTTAAAGGAACCGGACAGCAGCCCATGGCAAAAAGTCCACTGTGGGGTGACATTTCCCCATTGGGTCAACGGCGTCTCCTGTTTCCAGGATTGATGCTTCTGATGCTCAAGAGTGGAAGTACCAGAAGAAGCTTCTGTTCAGCCTGTTCCTCTTACAGGAACTGGAAATGAAGTCACTGGGCAGGAATGGCTTTGAGAAGGGCAAAGAGTCAAGGCAATAAACACTCATGCACACACACACACACACACACATCTCCCAAAGTGAAAGTTTCTTCCTTCCCACCTTCCCTCCCTCTCTTTCGTCTTTCCTCTTTCTTTCCTCTCTCTTTCTGATGGATCCTTGGTGCTTACTCAGCTTGTTTGCTTGTTTTCTTGCAGACATTTCATTACCCAACTAGGTAACAGCATCAGTGCTACAAGAGAGTTTATTTGTTCTCTAAGGGCTGATGAAGTTACCTAGTTTGGTCATGAAACATCTGCAAGAAAACAAGCAAGCGTAGAGGGCACCAACAACCCCTCATTTCAACCCCAAGCTGCAAATATTCTCTTTTATTGGGCCTCTCCCTCCCTCCCCTCTTTCTTTCTTTCTTTCTTTCTTTCCTTCTTTCTTTCTTTCTTTCTTTCTTTCTTTCTTTCTTTCTTTCTCTTTCTCTCTTTCTCATTTCCTTTCTTTTCTTGTTTTTACCCTCCCTCTTCTTCTTTCCTTCCTTCATCATCCAGCCATCTCCCTCCCTTCCTTCCATCCATCCCCTGGCCATCTCCCTCCCTCCTTTCTTTCTTTCTTTCT
>JANHFT010004722.1:10411-21979 GCA_032467955.1 Pseudoxenodon macrops
GCTTTAGCCTCCAGTCCCCTAATCATCTTTGTTGCTCTTCTCTGCACTCTTTCTAGAGTCTCAACGTCTTTTTTACAACATGGCGACCAAAAGTGAATGCAGTATTCCAAATTTGACTGACAATGTGCCATCAAGTCAGTGTCGATTTTTACTGGCCATACATGATCACAGGCAAAGGCATCATTTCACATTTTGCAGGAGGCGGCAATGGTAAAATTCCGGTATTTTACCAAAAAAGCCATGTACAGGTAGTCCTCAACTTATGACCAGAATTTTCATTGCTAAGCAAGGCGGTTGTTAAGTGAGGCACAGACAATTTTATGATCTTACTGCAATGGTCGTAAATGTGAAGCTTGGTCAGAAGACTGCCCCCTCCCCACCCCCCGTGCTGTTGTACCTTTGAACATGAATGCTTGATAAGTTGAGGGCTACTTGGGGACTAAATTGGGCTTCTTCTTATTCCTAAATGTATTCATTTAGGACCTCTATATGCCCTTTCATAGGTGTTTTAAGTCTCTGTGCATCATCAACTTTGATGTCAGTTAGGACTTTTATATGTCTATAAGAACAACAATCACTCGGGGATCCCTGGCTGGCTGGCACGACTTAAAAAGAAACAAAGCTGGTAAAAATAAACTGGTACACTACCACAGGCCTCTGCTACAAACAGCCACGACATGAAAAGGATGACACGCGCATCAGAGGATCACAATGCCAGCCTCAGCCCCCACGCACTCTCATCTTGTCATAGCACACATTGTACGTCAGTCACATGATTTGCACCGTGACATTGCGACACATATTTAATCGTTTCTCCACCCCCCACATGCCCCTCCACCCCGCCTGTGTCTTTTCCTCTGTGGACATCCATGCCCAGCAGTCAGTCAGGGGACAGAGCAAATGTACACAACATCTATTTAAAAGAAAAGGTAGCGGATTGATTCTGCTTTGAGGTTAAAATGCAAAATTGCTTTGGAACGGCGTCTTGCGAAAGAACTTAGCACAGAGCATCACCGCATTGTTAGCGCAAAGGCAAAAGGTTTCGCAGCTGACTGAAGAACCGTAATCCCAGCAGAGTACATTTTTACACTCCGATAAAGCGCCCGAGAGTTCAAAAACAGTACAGGTAGTCCTCGACTTACAACAGATTGCTTAGTGACCGTTCGAAGTTACAACAGCACTGAAAAAAGTTAGACTTAACGACCATTTTCCACACTTGGTGATCACTGCAGCATCCCCATGGTCATGTGTGATTTACATACGGATGCTTGACAACTGACTCACATTTATGACGGTTGCAGTGTCCCGGGGTCCTGTAATCACCTTTTGCAACCTTCTGACAAGCAAAGTCAATGAGGGAACCAGATTAATTTAAACAACTGTGTCACTAAGTTAACATCTGCAGTGATTCGCTTAACAAATTTGGCACGAAAAGTTGTAAAACGGAGCAAAAGTCACAAATTTCTCAGCAACGTAAATTTGGGGCTCAATTGTGGTCGTACATCGAGGATCACCTGTAGAAGTAGTCCTCGTCTTACAACCATTCACCTAGCGACTGGTTCCAAATTTACAACAGCATTGAAACATATAACTTGCACTTATGACCATCGGTACCTCCATGAGATCAAAATCCAGGCACTTGACAAATAGCGTCATCAGTGGAGGAAGCTTGATTCATTTAACGACTCTGTGAATCACTTAACAACTGCAGTGATTCAGTGAACAGATTGGTGTCACGTGCGGCACTTAACAATGGCTTGCTTAACTATAGTCTATGCCAACATTGGCCAAATGTGCACATTCTCCTAAAGCCATAAACTTTGGAGGTGACCCATTTTCTTTTACTTATGTCTTTTGCTGTATTTTCTAACATATGCCCTTATTACTATTCTGTGTTTTATAGTTTGCATTCTGACCTGGTGTAATAGCTAATCAGTAAATTCCTGTAAACAACAGCATAAAATCACAGCTGCCAGCTTCTCTAGCCTTCATTCACAGGGAGTTCCTCTCCAGAACCTAGGATGCCGTAATGTGTTGGTGTAGCGCATGTGCGGAACCCAAAGCATGCGGCCCTCTGTAATTGACAGATGGAAATAATGTCAATGCCCAGATTTTTTTTTTTAAGTGCCATCCAAAGGCTTTTTATATGCTACCCAGTGTGCCAATAACCACTGGGATCACCTTGGTCAGTTTATGTCGTAAGCAGTATAAGATGATGGACAGCCAGTTTGAATAGCGGTTAAGGCATCAAGCTAGAAATTGGGAGACTGTGAGTTCTTAGTTCCGCCTTAGTTGGGCCGGTGAGCCCTAGGAAGGAGGCAATGGCAAACCTCTTCTGAAAAACCTTGTCAAGAAAACTGCAGGGACCAGTGGTGAATTCCAATTTTTTTAAACTACCGGTCCTGGTGGGCGTGGCTTGGTGGCCGTAGCAGGGGAAGGATACTGCAAAAATTCCCATTCCCGACCCACTCCTGGGGCCAGCCAGAGATATTATTTGCCGGTTCTCCGAACTACTCAAAATTTCCGCTACCGGTTCTCCAGAACTTGTCAGAACCTGCTGGATTTCACCCCTGGCAGGAACCTATGGAGGCAGCGTCCTAGAATTGGACACAATTAAATGAGGAGGAGGAGATGGTTTACCTGGGATTCCAAAATGCCCAGAGAAATTCAGAAAAGGAACATTTTGCCAAGGAGCTAAACAGAAGAATTCACATTCTACCTTCAAATCAGGAATCTGGCAGCACCTTTTCCGACTAACAAATTTAATTAAAAGGCAGGAGCTTTCTTAAAAAAAATTTGCCACCACAGATCCACACAGCAAGCTTCTCCCAGCCTACCTTAAATAATACTAAGGAGCCACCTTAAATAATAGGGATGGGGGGGAGTGAAACTCAACCACAACTCTGCTGAGCCTAGAGAAAGTGACAGCTCCTAGAAACCTTATCAGCTGCCTATTTACTACCAATTAGAAGGGTCAGGTGATTTCAAGGTCTGCCCGCAGACCCACACAAGGGGGGTCAAGGTCAGGAGGCAGCCTGGAAGAGGAGAAGCTTGCAAGGCCCCAACAAGCCAATGACCTCCCAAATTCTGCATAAAAATAAAGCAAAATAAGGCAGATTTTCCTACTCTCCTTTCCTTCCTTTAATTTATTGCTCCTCTCCTTGATAGCCCCTTGTGTGAGTTTGTTGGGGGAAGCAAGAAAAGGAAAATCCGGCTGCCTCCTTCATTCTGTCCTCCAGATGTTGCAGGGAATTCTGAAATGACATATTTTAAGAGAAAGCAGGCAGGGAAGCGGCACTGCAAACAGCCACCACGCCAACCACAAGGTCAAGCTTTCCCAACCGCCGGCTCCCCAGATAGGCCGGATAGCAACGCCCATCAGTCTCAGCCAGCATTTTGGTTGGCGGGAGAAGATTAGGAATGCTGGATTGAGCGGCCCAGCCAAATTATTGGAGGAGGTTTGGGGGAGTTAACTGGGTGAAGCGGTTTTTATACTTTCAGGGTCTTAGAGGCGCTCAGCTTCCTCCTGTAACGTGACACTATTTGTCCTTTCACCCCAATCAGAGGGTTCAGTCTTGATCGCTGTGATGTAGAAAAGACACTGAGACGCTAGAAAGAGTGCAGAGAAGAGCAACAGAGATGATTAGGGGACTGGAGCAGAGGTGGGTTCCTATCCGGTTCTATCCGGTTCTATAGAGTATGTAGTAACGTCGCGGTGACGTCATGGAGCCAGTTCTGTCAGTGGCTCTGTGGGCTCCGCCATCTTGGATTTTGCTGCTTGAGGCGCAACCTTGAGCGAACCGGCAGTAAGAAGATTCAGAACCCACCTCTGGACTGAAGGCTAAAACATATGAAGAACAGTTGCAGGACCTGGGTATGTCTTGTTTAATAAAAAGGACTAGGGCAGGTGTCAGGAACCTGTGGCTCCAGAGCCGCATGAGGTTCTTTGGGCCTTCTGCTGTGGCTCCCTGTTGGGTGATCCCACCACTGGCTGGCTCCACCCCTCACCATCCCCTCTCAGTCACTCCTTACTCCCTCGTATGGGCGTCGACGGAGGTATGGAGAAGCGGCCAGGGCAGAGACAGAGAGATACAGAGAGAGGGGGAGAGAGAGTGACATGGAGAGATATAGAGGGAGGGAGAGAGAGAGAGAGAGAAACATCAAAAGGGTTTTATGGTTCCCAGTGTTTTTTAACAACCGGTTCTCTGCCCTAATGACTGGCTGGCTGGGTGTGGCTAGGGGGGGTCATGTGACTTGTGGAAGTGAGTGGCATCGAGTTGGCCACACCCACCCAGGTTTTGTGGCTCCCGGTGTTTTCTTTTCTGTGGGAAACGGGTCCAAATGGCTCTTTGAGTGTTTAAGTTGCAGACCCCTGCCCTATACCTCCCAATTTCAGTGATGGAGTCACCGAAGCAATCAGCCTCAGCTTAAATGGACTCCAGAGGATGGTAGAGGACAGGATGGCCTGGAGGAACCTTGTCCATGGGGTCATGATGGGTCGGACACAGCTTCACAACTAACAACAACATACCTCCCAATTTAACTCAATTTAAAGTTACAAACAGCCACGAGAACGTTAGTAGTCTATAAATGTAGCTGAGAACCGGGAAAAGAAATCTGAATTAATTCATTGATTTCCAGACCTTTGCTGGAGGTTAGAATGGCCGAATGAACAGATCACTGGGTTACATAATGCAGAATTGCTTTGAGTTGCACAAGGATTCGTTCTAAAGATTTCAGCCCAGGCTGTAACATTTACTGAGCAATATGAATAATTCATTTCTGGAGTTGTACTACAGCAGGAGTAAAGGGTCATTATGGGTCCAGAAAGAAACAGAAAGCCAATGGAATTGACATAAAATTAGAATTATATTTCCCCCCCCTCCAGCGAACATCAGCAGGTAGAAAAAAAAATCTGTATATTTTGGATCAATTAAAGCAATAGAGAGAGCCTCCATAAAGGATATATTCTATTCTTATAGGATATATTCTAGTCTATGAAGTAACCGAGGCGTGAGGAGTTGAAACTAAGCTGGTCTTCAGAGGTCAAACCACAACAAATTCATTCCTTTGGTACCCAAGAAAAGTGAAGATGTTATTGTTGTTTCATTATTTTCAGTGTCTCAGAAAATCTTGGCGCAATACAAATAAGTGCCGTACTTCTTAAGTTTATCTTTAATTTAGAAAATCCCCAATAAAAAGAGCAATCTTCTTATTTTCAGAATTTATTTCTAAGTAAAATATGTGATATTTACAGGAAGTGCAATTGGAAATAAAGCTCCTCAGGCAGAGGTGGGTTCTGAATCTTGTTACTGCCAGTTCACTCAGGGTCGCACCTTGAGCATACGCACGACAGTAAAAAAACTAGCTTCTGCGCATGCACAGAAGCAAAATCCAAAATGGCGGCGCCCACGGAGCCACCAACAGAACCGGCTCTGTGACGTCACCGTGGAGTTACTACCTACTCTATAGAACCAGATAGAACCGATAGGAAGCCACCTCTGTCCTCAGGGCTGGCTCCATTGAACTTCAACATAAAGAGACTGTAAGGAGCAGTTAAAGAGGATTTCAGTGGAGAATGTTTGGAAGGTAGTGTTTTAACCGTTATGAATATATCGCTGATGTTGGCTTGGTCTTTCTAGAATTGAGATAGTATGAGGTAATTGAGAAACATAATTTTCTTATTTCTGCTTCAAAGTATCTTGTAAGCCTCTGGCGTTCATCATAAGGGCCTGAAATGTGCTGAAGAACATCTAGTGCTTTCTCATAATAGGATCTTGCATCTTATGTTGTACCTAATTACAATTTGATGTTTCAATACTTTCTCTGGGAGGGAAGGATATGGTGAGCTGTCTACCACAGAAATGAAATCCTTCTTCAGTCAAGGACTTATTGCCTTTCCATTAAAAATACATAATTTCTTCTTGTCAGGTGCAAGGAACCAAGAACGACACAAGGAGTTACTCCAGAGCAGTTTCTTTATTGTTTCTCGCCTTTAGGCCAGAATCTTGCCAGACTAAAGTACAAATCTGTGTAAACATTAGATATACAGGTAATCCTCGACATATGACCACAACTGAGCCCAACATTTCTGTTGCTAAGTCGAGACATTTGTTAAGTGAGTTTTGCCCCATTTTACGACCTTTCTTGCTATAGTTGTTATGCAAATCCTGCAGTTGTGAAGTTAGTAAAATGGTTGTTATGTGAATCTGGCATCCCCATTGACTTTGCTTGTCAGAAGGTCGCAAAAGGGGATCACATGAGCCTGGGACACTGCGATCATCATAAATATCAATCAGTTGCCAAGCGTCTGAATTTTGATCATGCAACCATGGAGATGCTGCAGCGTCGTAAGTGTGAAAAACGGTCATAAGTCACTTTTTCCAGTGCTGTTGTAACTTCAAACAGTCACTAAGTGAACTGTTGTAAATCGAGGACTACCTGTACTTTGTGAAATGTTAGGGAGGGTCCACCCTGGTTTTTTCCTGCTTACTAAAGACTCCAATCTGGTCTCTTTGCTCCTTGGGAAGGACCCCCTCCTCCTGCTACTATAGGCTAAATTCTACCACAGTTCTGTCTAAAATGGCGTAATCATTAACCATCCCCTGAATTTACAATATGAGTAATACATGTGACTGATTGCAGGGAGAGGAAATTAAAATATGAATGTATGTATGTATGTATGTATGTATGTATGAATGTATGTATGTATGTATGTATGTATGTATGTATGACTCAACCAACCAATCAATACTGTAGCTCCTAAAAAGTAAATAAGAGGAAATGGGGAAAAAATGAGAAAAAAACAGAAGGGGGAAAGATAATAAAATAAGCACACAAAGCAGGCAAGAACATGAAAAAGTTTCAAGAGAAAGCAAATCAAGGAGAAACTCAATCCAACCCTTTTAATCTTTATGAGATCAAGTGAGTTGCTCTAGATACTGTCCTCCATCTAGGCCAGGGGTCTCCAACCTTGGCAATTTAAGACTTACGGACTTCAACTTCCAGAATTTCCCTGAAAGCCATGCTGACTGAGGAATGCTGGGAGTTGAAGTCCACAAGTCTAGAATAGAATAGAATAGAATAGAATTTTTTATTGGCCAAGTGTGATTATAAAGTTGCCAAGATTGGAGAATCCTGATTTAGGCAATAGTTTGTATTAAAACAGGGTTACGGTAAGTATTAATTTTATTAAATTCATATAGCCACTCAATTCACAACAGCCATTCTAGGCTTAAATTTGGTGAAATGTCTTGTATGACTATATGCTATTGATTTTGTCATTAGTGTGTATTCTCCATGTTTAACTTCCCTGTATCATTGGTGATGTCTCTCTTTCTTAGTATTTGTGGCTGTGAATATGTATTTTAGTAAATTGTGATACTTTCTGTTGATGAGTCTTGGGAGTTATGTTTAGTTACAAAAAAATAACCTGTGTTTTCATTTCAAATTTGATTTGTAAAATTTCCTGAATGATGCTGTGTATTTTTCTCAAATACTTTTGAAGGTTTTTTTTTAAGCATGCACCACATAAGGTAAAATGTTGCTTGTGTTCCAAGGCATGTATTACTACATGATTTATCTGTCTATATTGCACATCAAGCTATTCGTTCTGGCTAACGGAATGGATTCAGTCCCCAAACAATAGAACATAAATATTGGAAAGAGTTGACCTAGCTAATAGGCTTCATAGATGTTATGACACAGGGACCCAAAAAAGGACAAACATTTAAATGGGAATACTATAAGACAGGTTTGATGAATATGTAGTGTTGGAAGAAATGTCCATCTAGGTTAAGTTCCAAGTGGGGGAAAAGTCACTGGAAACATGGAGATTGCTTGGAAGGATGGTTTAATGGTGGACAGGATTACGTGGTTTGAGTTCCTGAACAGACAAGGACCGAGATGCTGAGAGTACCCTGGTTTTATGCCCTCTATTGGGCCCCACCCCAGACCTTCCTGTGTAAGAAATGCATTTTGATTGGCTGTCAGACTCCCATGGCCTTAGCTAGCTTTGTAGGCTGTCTGTCAGGTTTGGTTGAGCTTTGCTGGTGATGCAATCTCCCCAGGTGCCATGTGGTGAGTTCTGTTGCAAAATGGATATATTGATAATCCTATCATGTCCTGAGGGCCATGACTTAATCCCATCACCCTGGAGCTGAAGGGGGGCAGGAAACTGCAGGAAGCTGCTTTGTCTTTAAAACATGTTTCTCCTGTTCTGTCATCCAGGGAAATATTATATTCTGCCTTTTTAATATTTCCTAGGATATTACATTCCTCTAGGAGGGGTGGGTGAGTGCTAACGTCCTTCAGTGGAATCTTGAAAATATGAGAAAAATAGTATATATGAGAAGTAATATAGAAGAAAAATAATGGCCAAGAATTTCATTGCTGGCTTTTTAAAAAAAAAAGCTTTTTATGCTGAAGCTAATTATAGTAGGAAAAGTCAGATATGCAGATGTGGTTCATTCACATCCAATGAATAAGAGATTAAGGACATAGCAAGGTTAATTTGGTGAAGGTCAGAAGAACATACCATATACGTATAGATTACTAGAACAATAAAAACTGACCTCAAAAATGTGGGAAGCCTTCTAAGAAAAATGACAAGAATTGACAATACATATACATAATCAAGGCTACCTTTTAGGCACATACGGCATATAAAATCTGTTACTCAGAAATGACACAGGTGCAGAACAAATAAAAAATGGATGATAAAATGGATGCAAAACTTCAAAGAAACAGTCACAGTACAAAACTAAGAAGAATTACTTGTAGACTAACATGGACTGATAAAGTCACAATATGCTTCTTGCTGAATTATTAATTTCGTGCAACCAGATCAAAAGGCTCATCTTGTAATTTTAAAATTTCAGAAGGATGATTTCCTGGAACCATAGCTATAGATACATTCGATGGCAATGCGGAAGAACCATTGGTATTCCGAGGAGTTTAGTGACACATTTTGATTTCTCTTTCATATTAAGAAAAGTCTAGAACAGTGATGGTGAACCTATGGCACATGTACCACAGGTGGCACACGGAGCCATATTGGTGGGCATGTGAGCTCAGATCTGGTGCTGGCTAGCTGATGTTCGGGCCTTCTAGGCCCACTGGAAGTCGGGAAACAGGCTGTTTCGGGCTCCGGGAGTGGATAGGGAAGGACCATTTTTTGTTCTCTCCAGGCTCCTACAAAGGATCTGAAGCTTGGGGAGAGCAAAAAAACGGCCCTTGCAGTCCAACTGGAAGTTGGGAAATGAGCCATTTCCGGCTTCCGGAGGGTCTCCGGGGGATGGGGAAGGCAATTTTCGCCCTCCCCAGGCTCCTAGAAAGGCTCTGAAGCCTGGGAAGAGTGAAAAATGGGCCTACTGGGCCCACCGGGCCACCATGTGCCAGGAGGGGGGGGAATCAACCGTGCATGTGCGGGACGCATGGAATTATGGGTATGGGCACACATATATATGTGACCCCCCCCTGCACTCCCCCCACTTTTGGCACAAGATGGCAAAAAGGTTAGCCATCCCTGGTCTAGAAAGTTAGAGCTCAATCTGAGCTAACCTGATTGCTTTTCCCTCTTGCTTTCTAAAGTAAGGTGCAGGGGAAAGAATCTTCATGCATGCTTCAAAACTTTTCTTGCTGTGAAAGACTCGGAAGAATTTTCCCATCTCCAGAGTCATATGTTACCCATTCAAGGTCAGATCTTGTAGTTTTCTGACCATAGCATGGCCATTAGGTTATGGTGCCAACCAGGTTTTGATAAAAACCTGGGAGGGGTTGTTTATTGGGAGCTTCTCCGTGGAACCTAGGTTAGTAGAAAGTTACCACCACCCCCTCCTAGAAGAATGAATTATTTTGAGATTTTTTTTTTAAAAAAAAAGGCAGAATAAAATATTTCCCCTAAAAGAGAAATACAAAATCTTAAAGGAGACAGAAACACAGAGCCCCAGCTCCCTGCCCCCAAGCAGATACTGGGGAGGCAGCTTTTAGAAATGGAGATTTGGTAACCCATTCAAGACAGGAAATTGTGAAACAAAGGCAGAGGGATAGGATTAGCCCTAACTCAAGATCCAAACCAGGACAAAGCCACTAAGCCATAATAGGAATTGCCCAACACCTTTTCAGAACACAAGCCTCTTCATTGCATCATTTCAGCAGTCCAAACTTTAACCAAACCTGGGAGCTCAGACAACCTATAGAGCCAGCGGTGACCTCTACATAACCCCTACATGGCCCCAATAGAATACATGTTCTCACACAGGAACAGGGAGTTCAAGTGCGAAGCCCAAAGAAGGTATAAAAGCCCCTTACTCTCAACTCTATTTTGTCAGCTGCAACAGAACCACAAATGTGGTTCTGTTCATCAGTAAATGGATCCTCTTTCCAATCACCTCCAGCCTCCATTTCGTCTCTAGCGTCTTTCTCCAGACTTGGAACTGAACCAGATGGATATTTCTTCCTACAACAAGATCACCGCCCTGACATTTGGCCAAACAATATAATATATAAACTAAGCCATGTTTTCCTATTTACAGATGGGGACACAGCACTAAAAGGGCTAAGTTGTGCATTGCGCAGGGTTGCCAAAAACATTCCATGAAAACCAGTACGGATGCAGCATATTTAATGCATTTGATTGCAGTTGTTCCCCATTTGTTTTAATAAGACAACACATTTTTCTCTTCTTTCCAGATGTTAACTGTAACAAGAACAAACGTGTTAAGCATTATTTAAATATGTGAGAATCAAACAACTTTAAAAGACACAATCCAGAGCAGAAGCTAGTATGGCAAGTGTGATGTTTACCATGCCTTTCAGATTTGTTGCATTTCCTTGTTTGGAAAAATATGTTAGATTAAGATTAAAATCTCAGTTTATAGACATTTCAACATTGATGGGGGAAGACAGAAAAAAAAAGAACAAAAAGACCATATCCAAAAATGTTTTATTTGGACTTTAGCTTCAAATTATTTGGAAAAAAGATTAGCACATTCCTATCATTGTGAATTGCTACAAATTGATAAACCTTACAAAAAATGTCTGTAGAGATTCTCAGTCATCCAGGTCATGGTTGTCCCAAAGGTGCTTTTTTCAGGTGGCAACTGGAGTTTTTCTTTTCTTTTCTTTTGGAGACGTTTTACTTCTCACATTTTAGCTATACAATTTGGGATGAACACCCTTTGAATGGTGTGGGAGTAGAAATGCATTTCCAGAGGAAAAATTGCAGACTACAGGAACCAGGAGCACCACTCAGGTGACCCTGAGGACACAGGTAAACATCCAAGGGCTTCAATAACCAGCTAAAAGGATGCAGATAACCAGCTGTCTGCAAGGAATATAAATCCTTCCATTCCCCACTATCCTGCCAAAGCTGAAGAAGGTTTTTGGATAAGAAGTGAAACATCTTCAAAAGAAAAAACAAGAAAGTCCAGTTGCCTCCTGAAACCTTTGGGATTTACAAAAACTGGGTCACAAATTATTGTGTTCTATGTGTAGGAAGTAAACCCATCCCTCTCCTAGAAAATGAAATATCCTGGGAAATATTAAAGGAGGCAGAATATATTTCCC
>JANHFT010004722.1:59580-76006 GCA_032467955.1 Pseudoxenodon macrops
CCAGTGTTGGAGCATTCACAACTTCTGGAGGCAAGTTGTTCCACTGATTAATTGTCAGGAAATTTCTCCTTAGTTCTAAGTTGCTCCTCTCCTTGGTTAGTTTCCATCTGTTGCTTCTTGTTCTACCCTCAGGTGCTTTGGAGAATAGTTTGACTCCCTCCCCTAGTCCTTCTTTTCATTAAAATAGACATACCCAGTTCCTGCAACCCTTTTTCATGAGAGAGAGAGAGAGAGAGAGAGAGAGAGAAGCTGTCAAGGACCTGGATACGACTCAAGCAGGTCACTCTGAAGTCCTGGCTAGGAGTGGCACAAAGTTTGCCAGGGCTATTTTGAGCTTTTGGGATCATATTGGGAAACTCCTCCAAGCTACACTGGCACCAGCAGCTGCCCTGGCCACCTTGCCAGGAATACGGATGTTCCCAAATCCACCCCTGTGCTTGTGCTCGCTCCCAAAAAACAGTGTCAAGAGAAATACTTGCCAGGGTTTTTAATCTTTAATTGGGGAACTGCAAAGCGGGAGAGAAAGAAGAAAAAGGAGGAGGGGGGGGAAAAAGAAACCCCCCTCCATGCCACTCTGAATTCACAGAGAAGCAGATTTATCTCTCAGCTGGATGGTGACATTCTGTGCATGCCTGGAATAGAGCAGAAGCAATTTTGGGGTGACAGCAAGGGGGGGAAATTTCAAGCAAAGATTTCTTTTCAGAACTAAATCAACCATTTAAAATCCCCTAAGGATATATTTTTTTTCCCTTCCATAAAAGACATACAGCAAAATTATAGCTAAAGGACCATAACTCCAGTTGTTTGAAAACCTCTCCCAACTTATTCCTGAATGCAAAAACGCTGGGCATTTCCTCGGATCGTCAGCTCTGTGTTTTTGAAATGTTGGGTTTAGGAATTCAGCGACTAGTTTTCCAAATAAAACCCAATGAACGACAGAACGCCTGATAAAAACAAAAGAGGAGGACTCAGATCAGCAGAATTTTACAGATGGAAATCAGTGCTAAAAGGTCTATGGAGGTTCTCAAGTCACGCAGGTCGGGGGGTTGTCCCGAAGGTGCTTTTTCAAAAGGCAACTGGACTTACAGTTACAATGACGACGACGACAACACCACAGTCCTTTCAGAAAGAGTGCTAACGACCGGATGACTGCAAAGAACATAAATCCTTCCGTTCTCTGCCACTCAGTCAGAACTGAAGAAGCTTCTTGGACGAGAAGCGAGACCTCTTCAAGGAAAAAGAAAGGGAGTCCAGTTGCCTTTTGAAAAAGCACCTTTGGGACAACCACAACCTGGACGACTGAGAATCTCCACAGACAGTCCTTTTATAGAGAGTTCCATCCCCATCTGCATCATTCAGGTGACCCCGAGGCAGGGATTGGACTTTAAACACTCAAAGAGCCACAAAGGTCTTAACTGGAAGCCCCCACCTCCTTCAATTCTGGACCCAACCGGAAGTCCAGTTCCCCCACCATAGAGTCTCCTCCTAGCCCGTCGTCCATTTTCCTCTACCTGTCCTAACCGAAAGGGTCCTACCTGATACGCTCCTTCTCGTAGGGTTGAGGTTGCCTCCAGGAAAGGCAGGATGAAGTTAACCCTTTCCTGGAGGCTATCTCAACAGACTACGGAGAAGGGGCATTGGTCCTACCTGATACGCTCCTTCTCATAGGGTTGAGGTAGCCTCCAGGAAAGGGTTAACTTCATCCTGCCTTTCCTGGAGGCTACCTCAACAGACTACGGAGAAGCCCTATCCATTGTAGAGCCGACTGGCGACAGCGAGCCACAGCAGAGGGATGAAAGAGCCACATGCGGCTCCAGAGCCACAGGTTGATGACCCCTGCCCTGAGGGCACAGATAAACCTCCAGGTGGCCCTCAACAGCTCTCAGAACGAGTGTTAACAACCAGATGACTGCAAGGAACATAAATCTTTCCATTCTCTGCCATTCAGTCAGAACTGAAGAAGCTTCTTGGATGAGAAGCGAGACCTCTTCAAGGAAAAACAAAGGAAGTCCAGTTGCCTTTTGAAAAAGCACCTTTGGGACAATGCTAAAAGCCATTTCTCACTAAGCAAATCCATAAGCCTACAGGAGAAATGTGCTGAAGGGTGAATCCTAAATATATATAATAATTTAATTGCAAACAATTGGGTTGGATTTATACAACAGCGTGCGTGACTAACCCAGTAAAAGTGTTAGGAAATTTTCAATTCAGCATGTTGTGAAAATCCAGCCCTTGATATCAAAGGTTATGTGAACCAGGCCACTGCTTTTAAACCACGATACGGTTTATTAGTTGGCAGTTATGATTCTGTTTGTTTGCAGGTTGCGGTTGCGATGTACTTAGAGTTTACGTATTATAGGAGTTCATCCCTTAAGGCTGTATAGCAGCACTATAATGACACTATCAACTAGTTCTTTTGTGGTTCCCAAACTTACCCCTCACCAGAGTTTCTGGAAGTCCGTGGCTTAATTGCTTGCTATTTTGTAATGCATGAAAGGCAAGATGTCATGTAAACCTTAGTTTAATATACCTTTTTAAATTGTTGGAAACACCTCGTTTCCTAGGAATCGTGAGTTTTCCCATGAGTATCACATAGCCACACCCAGCCTACATCTCCATCCTATCCACTTATTCCTCCAAAAATGAATTCAAGCATCTCCGTGTAAAACACAATGGAGAAGTCATCTCGACACATGGGAATTTTGAAAAGGGTGGCAAAGTAAAGAAATAGGTGCCATGATGTCATTAACATACCTGGCGTCAGATGTCATCAGGCAAATATTAAGTTGCATTTTTTCCCATGATGACATCCTGGCATTTTGAATCATCATTGTGATGATGTATTGTGGCTTGCTACAGATGTCACTGCCCAGACATTGTTGGCCTAAGAATTTATGGAGAATTTGGAAATGGAGAGTTTAGAAAAGTGCTTATTTATTTGAAGCTACTGTTGTTATTGTCCTTAGGAAAAAGACACCTGACTTATCAGTTACCTTGGGGGAGGAGGGGATATTTTATTTAATGTGGAAGCTTTTGTGATCCCAGTCGCTTAAAGCCTCTTTTAGAGTCAGAGTTGCTATATTTACTTTGTAAAATGGTAAGATTAATAGACATTTTGTTTAATAGACATTTTGTTTAATAGACATATGTCTCCAATTAAGTTAGACAGTTACATTTATAAGAAATGTATCTTGATTGAAGTGTAAAGGACATATTTTTAGCATAAATATCTGCTTTTTTATCTGCAGATGGAAAGAAGGCAGTAGCTTTAAAAAAACACTTTTTCGCTCTAAGAAAGGAGGAGAGAGGACACTTTATTTTAGAAGAGGTAGAAAGAAAAGGTTGTGGTATAGTAAGAAAAAGTAGGACTACTTCTAAAGTGACAGGCAGACTTACAACCACAATTGAGGCCAAAATTTGCATTGCTAAGCAAGGTATTCTGTTAAGTGAGTTTTGCCTCATTTTACAACCTTGCTTGTCACAGTTGTTAAGTGAATCACTGCAGGTGCTAAGTTACGAACACAGCTGTTAAGTGAATCTCGCTTCCCCATTGACGTAGCTGGTCAGAAGATCACCAAAAAGTGATCACATGACGCCAGGACACTGCAACCGTCATAAATACATGCCAGTTGCCAAGCATCCGAGTTTTGATCACATGACCACAGGGACACTGCAATGCTCATGTGAAAAAACACTCATTAGTCACTTTTTTCTGGTGCTATTGTAACTTTGGACAGTCACTAAGTGAACGGTTGTAAGTCGAGGATGTAAAACCATGCCTAAAATCCAAAGTTTGATTATTTTTCCCACATATTAAGCATGTCCACCCCCACCCCCTATTTTAATTCTCAGACAACTTAACTCTTGTGATTAACTGGCACAAAACAAAACAAAAAACCTTCTCTAACCAGATGACGGACATTTTTTTCAAAGACAGGTTTAAAATCTATTCTTTCCACGTGACCGTTTTGAAAAAATAGGTGCCAGAAGCAGCCTTAGGACAAATTAAGCTGAATTTGCTGATTAGATTGATGTTAATCAAGGTGGATGCGAAGCTCGGGAGAAGAACCGAGCGACACATCGCACAGGGGTTTGCACACCAACGTCTCCCTTTGGGAGAGGAAAGAGCTGAGCTTGTCACACAACCATTGCTATGGAAGCAGCAAGTGACAGTGGCACCTGGCCTGCAACTTGGACGACCTAGGTCAATACCCCTTGGAGCTTCCCTTAACGTGCTATCTCTCAGCCCAGCCTATTCCAAAAGAAACAGGAGGAATACTGAAATGAAAGGGGGAGGAAGATACAGTTAAGGGAGCATCCCCTCCTGATTTATTCATTTTATTTTTTGCTCCAAGGTTAACTCCCATTTTTACCACCCTATCATCCCTTCGTTCGTGAATTTCTTAATAAAGAAACCCTCTCCAAGCCTGGACCTTTGGTTTTCCCATTTAAAATACATTCGTGACCTCAACTGAGCTCAAAATTCCTTTTTGCTAAGTGAGGCAGTTTTGAGTTCTGCCTTCCTTTTAGGAGCATTCTTGCCACAGTTGCTAAGTGAATCACTGCAGTTGTTAAGTTAGTAACACGGTTGTTAAATGAATCTGGCTTCCCCTTTTGAGTTTCTAAAAAGAAGGTCACCAAAGGGGAGCACATGACCCCCCGGGAACCCTGCAACCGTCAGAAATACACGCCAGTTGCCAAGCATCTAAATTTTGAGGAGGACTACCTGTCCTGATGCCTTGCTAGAGTTAAAGGACTTCTCTCAAGTTCAGAGCCCCCAACAAGCATACTGCAGACTGTTAAGGAAGAACGTGAGTGGAGATAAAAATTCGATCTCGGAGAGAAAAAATGTTTGAGGGCTCGAAGGAGCCCCACTTACACCTCAAGTAGCTTGCTGGAAATGATTGCATTGAGCAATAAGGCAGTGGTGGCGAACCTTTTCGGCACCGAGTGCCCAAACCGGAACATGCGCATGCGCAGAGTGCTGGAAACCCAACTGGTCAGTGCACATGTGCGTGCCAGGAATCTAAAGATCAGGTGTGCACCTAAAACAAGAAGAGCAGCTGGCAACGGCGCGTGTGCCCACAGAGAGGGCTTTGCGTGCCACCTTTGGCACGCGTGCCATAGGTTCGCCATCATGGCAATAAGGTCTCAATTTTGATTATGGATCTACACAGATTTATTTGGGAAATTGGTCTAAGAGGGAGGGGGGGGGATTTCATTATGCACCAGGTCAAGAAGCAACACAATACAATATACAGGGAATGATCTCCATTTGTTTCATCATCACATGGCCTGGAGCAGTTTTCTCAGTTTTCCTGACCTGTGAAATGGGCACAATATATGGCTACTTACCAAGCTGCCTCAGGCCAAACAGCCGGCTGGTTAAATTTCTATTTCTTAAAGAAAACATTTACGTACCATGCTCGTGGATCCCTTATTATTATTATTTTAAATCTTTGTGAATATTTGGGGGGGGGGGATTTCCTAAGAAACTGATTTTGGCTAACAGAACAAACCTTTTCCTCTTTTTTCCCCAATCTCTAGTCTACTGTGGCCACGGATATTTGGATTTAGAATTCTGAAATGAACTGTGGAAGGAAAGAAATAGGACTGACAGGAATTTGATTTTGACCGGTTCAAGATTGACTCAGCCTTCCATCCTTCTGAGGTGGGTAAAATGAGGACCCAGATTCTTGGGGGCAATAGGCTGACTCTAAACTATTTAGAGAGGACTGTAAAGCACTGTGAAGTGATATATAAGTCTAAGTGCTATTACGGTACTATATTGGGGAAGCCAAAATCACCCCCCTCCCACACCCAATTTTAGAAGACTCCTATGGCCCAGTCCTTCTGTTAGCCTAGTTTACCACAAAGGGTGGCTTTTGGAGGGAATAGTATGATCAGGGTGTATTCTGGATTGATTGATTGATTGATGCATCAAATTTATATAATCATCCATGTAGACCACTTAGAACTTCGCCGTCTTCGGTCTGACCTAAGCGTAGTACGTAAAATTATCTACTACAATGTCCTTCCTGTCAATGAATACTTCAGCTTCAACCAAAACAATACAAGAGCACACAATAGATATAAACTTATAGTAAACCGTTCCAAACTTGATTGCAGAAAATACAACTTCAGTAACAGAGTGGTCAATGCCTGGAATACACTACCTAATTGTGGTTTCTTCCCCAAATCCCCAAAATGTTAACATTAGACTGTCTACTATAGACCTCACCCCATTCCTAAGAGGTCTTTAAGAGGAGTACATAAGCGCACCAACGTGCCTACCATCCCTGTCCTATTGTTCCCTTTTATCCGAATCTATCTAATGTATTCATAATCTTATCTATACTTGTATGTTTTCTAATATACGCTTGATAAAATTAATTAATTGGAATTGATTTATCGTTCATGTGACCTGCTGTCTTGTAACAGGACTTGCTTTCTCTTTCTTGTAGATTTATGAAATTTTTCCATTTATCATGAAATATCTCCCAGGGTCTCAGCAGAAAGCCCTTTCTGCTGTGGAGAGTATAACTGCTTTTATAAAGAAGGAGATCACACGTCATAAGGAGTACCAGAACCTGCATGAACCACAGGATTTCATTGATTTTTATTTGCTTCAAATGGAGAAAGTAAGTACAGGTAGTCCTCAGGTTATGACCACAACTGAGCCAAAAATTTACCGTATTTTTCAGAGTATAAGACGCACCTTTTTTCCCCCATAAAAGAGGGTGGAAATGTTGGTGCGTCTTATACTCTGAATATTTTGGCCTCCTGAAGCCCCGCCCCCGCATACCATTTTTGAGAAAATTGGGCCCGTTTTTCTCGAAAACAGGTTGCGCAGAGGGTTTGGGAGGGTTGCAGTGTGTTTCAGTGGGCTAGGGGAAGGGAAGAACTCCCCTGTTTTTGCGAAAAAATGGATGAAAAACAGGCCGTTTTCCCCAAAAACAGTATTGTTTTTGTTTTCCCCCAGGCCACAGAAGCAGTCTGCAGGCTTCCCAAACTCTCTGTATGGCCCATTTTTCACAAAAACAGGTGAAAAACGGGCCCATTTTTGCAAACAACAGGGTGCGCAGAGGGTTTGGGAGGCTTGCAGACTGTTCCAGGGGCCGAGGAGGACAAAACCTTTTTTTTCTTACTTACCTCTTTGAAATCCTGGTGCATCTTATAGTCAGAAAAATATGGTATGTTGCTACCGGTAAGTGAGAAATTTGTTAAGTGAGTTTTGCCCCATTTTATGACTTTTCTTGCCATTTCTTAAGTGAATCACTGCAGTTGTTAAATTAGAAACAGAGTTACGTGAATCTGGTTTGAAATTGCTTGGCAGAAGGTTGCAAAGAGTGATCACATGACCCTGGGACACTCCAACCATTATAAATGTGAGTCAGTTGTCAAGCAACTGAATGTCAATCACGTCATCATGGGGATGCTGCAATGGTCAAAAGTGTGTCCCAAAGGTGCTTTTTCTCTCTCTCAAGAGGCAACTGGACTTTCTGGTTTTTCTTTGAAGATGTTTTGCTTTTCATCCAAGAAGCTTCCTTGGCTCTTACTGGATGGTGGGGAATGGAAAGATTTATACTTCCATTCCAAGGATTTAATTTTGGAAAAGGATATCATTTACTACTATATTAGTACAGTATAAAGACAAAAATATGATTAATAAAGACAATCATCAGATGAAACATTACATCCTTCCATGTCAGCGCATGTAGCTCAGTGGTGTAATTGGTGAATGGCTATTCTGCTTACAGGAATAAAGTCTGAGATGACATTACTTTGAGCTAATAAAAGAATATATAATGCAGTCCAGAAATAGGATTTTAAAAGTATGGTAGAAATACTCAACAATGTGTCTAAATTATTCCTAATGTTTAATTCCACTGAAGTTATCAAAATTGGGTCTATATTTCACAAATATGTTCCACTTTTATAAACACTCTCTCGCCTTGTTTCATCCAGATGGTTTGATTACAGCTTCAATCTCTACAGATAAAATGGACTATGAACTAGGAAGGAGGAATACTAGTTTAGGGAAGAAGTGGTAATAAAAGGAAAATATCTACAAATGACATTTCACCTTTCTCACTCTTAACTATAGAGCAAGGATGATCCAAATTCTACTTGTAATGAAGACAACTTGACTCATTGCATTGGTGACATCTTTATTGCTGGGACAGACTCAGCCTCTAGTATTCTACAATGGGCATTGCTACTCATGGCAACTCATCTGGATATCCAAGGTGACAATAAAGTAGAATTTTTAATACGGAACTGCAATTCCTCTATGATATCGTGCTAGATAGAATAGATAGATATAGATAATTCCTTATCCAATTTCAGGGTTATATTCAACCTCCAGAAATGGTTTCCTTGTCAGAATAAGAGTGTTGGGAGTAATTACTTCAAGCCACTTAGAGTATGCGTCTATGACAATTAAGAAAGTTTTGCTTCTGCAAAATCAATGTGTATTCTTGACAATATGTAGTCTATGTCCCTGACTGAATGGATGGACACAGGGTCCCTTTGACTTCTCCCACTCTCTGATGGATGCCCTGGGTAGTGCTGGTCTGGATTCATGGCATGGTGTGCAAGTAGCCACCCACTCCATAATGTCATTATTCATATTTGGCTACTACATATAGCTCCTGGCTAATGTCTTCATTCGAATAATGCCAGGGTGCTCCACATACAATGTTTCCAATACCTATGTCAGTGTTCCAAATAGCATATAGAATTAAATCAGACTCCAAGGCAAAGCATTCCTCAAAGTTCCAATTTATTAAGAGAGCCATGTTGGCACATCTATGAAAAACCCGAATCTGAAGATTTCAGAATTGTTGAAAGTTCAAGATCTTACCCCCACACCCACAAGTCCATCACATGGTCTAATCATTCACTGCCAAGCTGGCAGCTTCGCTCATCCAGTGCTGGTCAGGTGCAGAGACAAAAGATGACTTTGACTTTCTAGAAAGAATTTTATTATGGGTAAATATGGTTGTAGGCCTGACAGGTGGCTCTCCCTCAGAAGAAGAGCATATCCTATAAAAGAAAATGTAGGGGGTTAACCAGAGGTGGGTTCCTACCAGTTCGGACTGGTTCTACCGAGTAGGTAGTAAAGTGCTGGTGATGTCATGGAGCCAGTTCTGGTCCGTGGATGCCACCATCTTTTTTTAATGGACGTATTGTTCAACCATTGCTTTGGCTCTTTCAGCCACCCCATTCGTCAACGAATGGAAACTCGAGCTAATTCCTTGGGCAGATCTAATGGACTTCAGGAATTCTCTCCAGAACTTGCGGTGAACTGGACTCCGCAGTCGGAAATGATCCTTTGATCATGTGTTTGACAAACAGTTTTGCTAGTCTCTTTGCGGATGGTAATCCTGAGCAAGCAACGAAATGGGCTTGCTTGGAAAATAAGTCAACAACTGTCCAAATGACCTTATTTCAATCTGCTATCTAGGAGTTCTACAATGAAGTCCATTGCAATTGCTTCCCATGGTCAGCTTGGACTGGCCACTTGCTGCAATAGTCCCAGGATCTTGCCTGGACGTGTTTTCATGGTTGCACAAGTCATGCAGCTCCTCACATAGTCTTCAACCTCTGATCTCACTTTTGGCTACCAAAATTGGCATCTGGCAAGGTGGAGTGTTTTTAAGAATCCAAAGTGTCCTCCCAGGCTGGAGTCATGACTTCACTGGAGTATCTCAAGCCTTAAGCTTACAGGAACATGTAGCTTGGATCCCTCCAGACTAAGCCATCTTTCATAATTAAAGTGTCTTTGTTGTTGTTGAGCCATGGGTCATTGGGCAGCGCCGTTTTCAGTGCCATGGTTATCTTGTCCAGACCAGAAATAGGTTGGCTTGGCCTCGGGTAGTGACCTGGGCTGCCATCTGGTTGGGGGGAATTATTGCTTGAATTACCTGCTCCCTCCAGCTGTCATACTGGGGTTTCCTGGATAAGGCATCTGCCAGTAAGTTCTTCCCAGCCGGGATGTGCTTGAGCTCGAATTTAAACCTTCTGAAATACTGCGCCCAATGGACCTGCTTGGGGGTCAGTTTCCTGGGGCTCTTTAAGGCTTTGAGGTTTTTATGGTCAGTCCAGACCTCAAACAGTTCCTTGCCCCCTTCAAGGAAATGTCTCCAGGTGAGTCATGCCCAATGGACCACACAGGCTTCCTTCTCCCAGATGGCACACCTTCTTTCTGTGATGGTGAGTTTCTTTGAGATGTAAGCGGGAGGTAGGAGTTGCCCCTCCTTGTCTTTTTGCAACAGTATTGCCACAACAGTTACATCGCTGGCATTTGCCTGGATTATGAATTGCTGTTCTGGGTCAGGGTGTTGCAGAATGGGCTCTTGTGCAAAGAGCCGCTTTAATTTCTCAAACGCTTTCTGGAAAACCAATGGGTTGGGTTGGTTTCAGCTTTGTTGGCGCTGGCCCTGTTTTAAAAGTTCTGTCAGGGGCAGTACGACCTCGGCAAATGCTGGGATGAATTAACAATAGAAGTTTGCAAATCCCAGGAAGCTTTGTAGTTGTTTGCGGGTGCGTGGATGTTGCCAGTCTAACACCAGTTTTGCTTTCCTTGGATCCATCTCAATTCCCTCGCTGGAAATGTGATAGTCAAGATAATCTAGGGAGGTTTTGTGAAACTCACATTTAGATAGCTTGGCGTAGAGCTTGGCGGGCAGAAGTTTTTCTAAGACATGCCGCACTAGTTTCACATGTTCCTCCAGGGTCTTGCAGAAGATAAAAATATCGTCCAAATAAATGAGTACCCCCTTGTACAGGTGGGCGTGAAGGACCTCGTTAATGTACTGCATGAATGAGAAACTGGAAGCATCGCAGTGAGACAGACTGGAAATAGCGGGCTCCGATGAGACTGGCGAAAATCCAGTCTGACAAACCACCATCGGGGGGGTCTTCAGAATGGATCTGTCTTGCAGGAACAGAGAAGAAGGAGAGGCACTTCAGAAGACCAAGAGGAACAGGCAAGTTCCTCGGAGGTCAGAAGAAATCTCTTCAATCCGGCGGCAGGGGTGATGGTCATGGCGGCCATCATGAAGCTGGGACAATCGGAATAAGTTTTGTGCAGGTGCAGTAATTTGGACGGAGTACTGATACTCTGTGAGTGTGTTATGGCCTGCCAGCGGCCTGTGCAGCTGGTAGCTGATTCAAACAGCGAGGAGGTTGGTGTGGTGATTAGCCAGTGACCTGTGCATCTGGCACCAGAGTCGGACAGTGAGGAGTCTGGAGAAGACTCGGTGCCAGAGGCAGGGATTCAGCCAGGGCCTTCAGAACCTTCAGAGGCTGTCATGAGTGCAGAGGAAGAAGAAGAGGAGGAGCCTGTTCTCAGTGCACGTACGCGTTGAGCTGCCAAAAGGCAGGAATGGCTCCTGAGGAGAAGGACTACTCAGGAGTAAGGCTTGGGGATAATTGACCACTCCCATAGCCTATTTAAGTGAGGAAAGGGACTGATCAATTTGCAGGAAACAACTTAGTTCATTCCACTCTTGTCTTTGACTGTCAAATTCCTGTCATTGGTTCGCATGAGAAAAGCTTTTTGTTTCGACCGCTAGTCAGTCTATCTACTTCCCCTTCCCTTCTCCCCCGTCGCAGGTAGCAAAAGAGGACTTCACGTCAGAGATGACACTGTCCTACTTGAGCAGGGGGTTGGAGTAGAAGACCTCCAAGGTTCCCTTCCATCTCATTCTGCTATTCTGCTATTAAATTGGATTAGATGGGCTTTCTGAATCAAATCGTATCTGTCGATGGTAAAGTTTGTTTTGGAGATGACACCGTGTCCTCTTTTCTCCATGAGCTTCAGCTTCAGAAAACTTTTTTTAATGTTTTCATCCTCTTTCAAAATAGCAATTCCCTCTCCCCCCCCTTGGATTTTGCACAGCGGTGTAACATGGGCAGGCCAACTGAGGAAAGATTGATGTCTTTTCATCATCTATAGTACAATCCATTTTAATTCCATACTGATTTAATTATGCTCCTGATCTGTCTCTCTTCTCTCTCTCTTTTTTTGCATTGTGGCTGATCCCTCTCCTGCTATGCAGGAGGGAGAACTTCAAGCAGCAATACTTTCATTTCTTCTTTTATTTTGTCCCCAAGCCATTCCAAAAACAAAAAAACCAACCCCAGCCTTGTAACTATTTTAAATCTTCAGACGCAATTGTACGTTCCTTGGCTGTGCTAATGCAACAAAAGGCCAGCGTCAACGGAGATGAAAGAAATTGTTACCCCTTTTGGCTCAGTTAGCTGTGTGAGACCACAGAATACTGAAGTCTAAAATAGAAATCCCTCTTTGCTACACTTCTAACAGCAGGCAGAACTGGGAAGAGGCCTAATAAATACAGAAATTGGAACGGATAAAAGGGGGGATACGGAATTAAGGTTGTTTTCTGTAAAACAACGTCGGAAAAGCACTGCTAGGTTCAAGCAAACGTATTTATATTTATATCTCTTTCCCCATGTCTTTCTCAATCAATCAATCAATCAATCAATCAATCAGAATAGAGCTGGAAGGAACCTTGGAGGTCTTCTAGTCCAACCCTCTGTTCAAGCAGGAGACCCTGTGCATGCCTTGAGACAAGTCACTGTCCAGTCTCTTCTTAAAGACCTCCAGTGATGGAGCATACACAACTTCTGGTTGCAAGCTGTTCCACTGGTTCATTGTCCTCACTGTTAGGAAGTTTCTCCTTAATCCCAGGTTGCTTCTCTCCTTGATTAATTTCCAACCATTGCTACTTGTCTTGCCCTCTGATGCTTGGGAAAATAAATTGACCCCCTCTTCTTTGGGGCAGCCCCTCAAATACTGCAATACTGCTATCATGTCACCCCTAGTCCTCCTTTTCTCTAAACTAGCCAATGGGTCAGCAACCTGCAGCTCTGGAGCTGCATGCAGCTCTTTTTTTTTCACCCTGTTTATTCTAAAGCTGTAGCTTTAAGGTTTTCTGCAGCCCCTGAAATGCCATCTGAACAATATAGCTTGCTATTTTAAGGCAGGCAGTTTATAGAAACAACAGCGCGAAGGCTTTAAAGGGGCTTGTTATGGTTTTTAAAGAGTCAAGAATGATCTCGACGTTTCGTGGGGAAATATTCCTGAGCTCAGCTTCATCCGTGGTACAACCCGACTCATCATCATAAGCATCATCGCCCGAGCTCAAGGAGTCAGCAACCTGTGGCTCTGGAGCCGCATGTGGCTCTTTTATTCCTCTGCTGCGGCTCCCTGTTGCCAGTTGGCTCCACAATTGATAGGGCTTTTGGTTAGGACAGGTAGAGGAAAAAGGATGCCACACTAGGAGGAGACTCTATGGTGACAGAACCGGACTCCCGGTTGGCAGAGGAAAAAAGGACACCATGCTAGGAGGAGGAGACTCTATGGCAGGGGAACTGGACTTCCAGTTGGCTCTAGAATTGAACGGGCGGCTTCCGGTTAGAACCTTTGTGACTCTTTGAGTGTTTAAGGTTGCCGACCTTTGGTATAGTGTCTCCTGCTTAAGCAAGGGGTTGGACAAGGTCCCTTCGAACTTCCTTATTCTGTTAAATTGTGGATAGATGACGATGGAGAAAAGCTATCTATGGGATCTCTAACAGCTGACATCGATTTGACGATACATAATTAATCAACCAACCAACTGTTAGATACTGATTGGTTAAGGCAACCCTTCAATAATCTCTCTTACCCCCCTCCCCACTTTAGAAAAGCAAACGTGAAGCACATGTTGTGTACAGCAAAGCAACAGCTTGAAGCATTTTTATTTATAGAACATAAAATTGGCTTCATAAATTTTATACTGGGGTGTATGTTGACCATGGGATAATCTTCCAGTTAAGGAGCCATTTTGCGACTTGCCCTAGCAAAACCTTCTTGCCAGACACTTGTTTTTTTTTAAAGACTTTCCACCACATTTCTCAAAACTGCAAATGGATCCCCAGATGGTCCTTCCTCCTAAGATAAGTCAGGAAAAAAATAAATAAATGTGTGGATTCTAGGGAAGCGGGGAAGGAAAAATATATCTTTCCATTTTTCTCCCCATTGCAATATTACAGGGGGAAAGTAACATTTTTTCCCCTTGTTTATAACTGGAAATTATAATTTGTGTTATTAAAGCTTATTTTGTAACTTAATGTGGATTCGGGTTTGGCAAAAAAAACAAGCACCCAATTATCTTAAGAGCGTGTTATTTATGGAAGGTTTATAGTTGTTCCATAGGCTGTTAAATTGAGATCTGTTTTGAGATGGTGGGAGATATAAACATTAATCAATAATAACAAAGGATTATTGAATTTTAACAGCACGGACATTGCCTGGCGTTTCATTGGATCTAACTGTGTGTAATGTTTGAACGTAGCTTAGTTGATATTTGTATACTTAAACCAGCACACAATCTACCAGATCCTGCCCCAGGCATTGGTGGAAGCACAGGGGATTTATATCCATTCAATGCAAGCTGTTTTCAAGACACATTTTAAGTTGAGGAAGTGCAAGTTATTCCTAGTATATAATGTAGCTGTAGCACAGATGATGGATTCCATTTTCTTCCTCTTGCTTCAATGTCTTTATTGATACAGCCAGAGAGAGAGAGAGAGAGAGAGACACCCAAACACACACACCCAAACACACACACACACACATCACTTTGCTCTATCAAAAAAACCAAAGAAGTTGGATGTTCTGGAAACATTTCTAAGGAAAGAGATAAGCTGTCCTATGAAACCAGGAACAGAAAACTCTTGAAACAGAATCGGCGTCAGTTCTAAAACGTGACATCAATGTGATCCTTTGAATCTTGCAGCCCCCATGTTATTCCACCTCAAACAAGATCTGGTTGTTTTTGAAGGAAAGCAAACCTCAACAGTTGTTCAGCCAGAAACAGCAAGGAAGAAAAAATGTGCAAAGCTACAAGTGCCTTTTTAGCCTGTTGCGTCATGTTGAGGACTTTTAAAAGTCTACCAAACAGAGCGCCCATGTTCTTGGAGACATTTTCAGGCAAGGAATTAAATAGAACTGAATTGCCCTGAGATTTTCCTTTGCTTTCAAGCATCTTACTGACCTCAGGGGTGCCTGGAGCAAATTTACAACACATAATTCTGCATGTTTACTTGAAAGAATCCAGTTTCCTGGTAAATCGTTATTTTTTTTCCTATCCAGATTTTTTTTTCTATGAGTGAAACACACTCATAGATCTATGCCAGTGATGCCAAGATATCCGAGTCTTTGGGCCATCTTAACCTACTGATTAGGGGAAGGTTCTAACTTACCTCACTGTCGGTTCGCTTCCTCTCTTGCTGCGTGGCTGCGCCTATCGAGTGTGCGCATGCACAGTACAAAAAATTACAAAAAATTCCCCCAATTTTTTTTTATCCAAATTCTTTTTAAAAAAAGATGGTGGCATCCACGAACCAGAACCGGTTCCATGACATCACCAGCAACTTACTACCTACTCTATAGAACTGGTCTGAACCGGTAGGAACCCACCTGTGTTACTGATCTTGCAAAGGAATATAAAGTCACTTTCTATCCTATTTTCAATTGAAAATCTGTGGGTTGTTTTTTTTTTTTTAATGCAACTGAACAAATCCATCCTAGAAGGCTTTAAACTTCACGACCGTCGTTCTATAGAATCACCCACCCGCTTAGGAATGCTTGGATGCTCCCCCAATTTGAAAATAATAATAATAATAATGAATACCTGCAAAACTTTTCAATAAAAGAAGTCAATTTTTTTATTTAAAAAATCAGCTTCTCAGCTTCACTGCCTTGAAATTGATTCGTGTATCGTTAGATGCATGAAAAAATGCTCAAAGAAGAAGGTTCCTCGCTTGCATAGTTTGGCAAAAGAGTTGAGATATATATATATTTCCCACAGACTCACATGGGGCTATTATTTTACTCGGCTCAACAAAATAAGCCCATCTTTTCTGTTTTCCGAACGGAAAAGTTGATCAAACCGTAACAGCTAGTGTAATAGACAGCATCATTTAAAAAAGGAAAAGAAATGTCACTTGCTACTTTTCATGGTCCTTTTCCAGGAAGGAAAGAGTTAATCTCTCATCCAGGATCATTCTTTAGCCTATTCTGCATAAGCAAACAACATCTTGACAGTTAAGCCATAAGGTGTGTTACAAGTTAGGTGCACCATACATTAGAGGGAACGCATGCATTGTAGACATAAGTTTGGCCATAAGTATGGGAACCTGGAAGACTTGGGTTATAATATTGAAAATAAGTAACCCATAAATGACCTAAAGAGACATGGTAGCTCAGTGGCTAAGACGCTGAGCTTGTTGATCAGAAAGGTCGGCAGTTCGGGGGTTCGAATCCCTAGTGTCGCGTAATGGGGTGAGCTCCCATTACTTGTCCCAGCTTCTGCCAACCTAGCAGTTCGAAAGCACGTAAAAAATGCAAGTA
>JANHFT010004724.1:18346-32334 GCA_032467955.1 Pseudoxenodon macrops
ACCTGTTGCTAGAGTTAATAAAGCTTGTTGAACGATTCCTTCAGCCTCTTTATTGCCCACCGACCAATACACAAAAAGGAGGTATCTGTGGTTTCCTTATTTCTGTCCAGAAGGATATAGCATTACTCCATACCAGCCTGTGCTCTGGTCCATTTATACTAGGGTCTAAACTGGTTTCTAACCTCTTGAAGGAAATAAGCTCTGACTACTTTGACCTTGGAAGGTCTTCTGCTGATTAAGAGCAACAGGGTGAGAAAGGCTTTTACAACTGTTTTCAGATCTACCAGGGGGGAAAAAGAATGTCATCAGAATGACAAGAGGTAGCACCAAAGACAAGACATAATCCCTGAGGTGAGGAACCATCTCCTCCAAGCCTGGGGAAAGAGAAAGCTTTGCAACGTAGAAACCTTATTTGAGCTGTAATGGGATATTCAGAGAGAAAAAAATCAGCAAGCACCCTCCCTTTAGAAAGGCTTTTTGTTTAGCAAGATAACAGGAAAATAAAACTAATTTTTCCATGCTGAAATTAATAGGCAACCTCACAGATGCATTATTTGCCAGGTGCGCAATTATTTTGAAAACATGCTTGACTATTGCTATTTATTTCTCTAACCCATGGAGCAAAACACCCTAAACAACAGGAAAAATGTGCAAAATAGGGAGGGAGGCCAGTCTCTCTTCTTGGATTCAGTGTTATCTACCTTTTGAGTAAGATATTTTTTTTGTACTTTTATTTCAGTTTCTGCCTTGGAGGCTTTCTGTTCAGTTTTTAAAATGAAGCCATAACAGCAAGGATAGGACACATAACAGAATAACAGAATAACATGCCATGTAATGTTCCATTAATAATAGCAGATTAGTTTAGTTAAAAATAACATGAATACTAATTGCAAGATTGTTAGTGGGAAAAGGCAAATTTTAAAATTGGTGCTTAGCACCAGTGTTAAGCGTGTAGATGTAATATATTTTCATGCTCTGACACGGACCTGAAGTCTTCCTATTTATTTTCTTGATTATTTTAGTACTTGGGAATTTATTTT
This sequence comes from Pseudoxenodon macrops, assembly GCA_032467955.1. Classification (NCBI taxonomy): domain Eukaryota; kingdom Metazoa; phylum Chordata; class Lepidosauria; order Squamata; family Pseudoxenodontidae; genus Pseudoxenodon; species Pseudoxenodon macrops. The sequence continues at coordinate 19,387 of JANHFT010004724.1, forward strand.
GTAAATAAAGATGGTGAAGAACCATAGGATCAAATGGATTCTATGGGACATCTTATTCTTCCTTTTCTTTATCATCCCACCATCCACTTCCTTTTTTTAATTATCAGATACCACTGTTGGCAGGCAGGCAGGCATCAAATCCATTGAGTTCAGAAGTTGAAGGAAATGCTCAGCCATGTCCTTCAGCATTGAGGTGAGTTCTAAGATAACTAACGAACTAACAAACTAACGAATGAACTAACTAACTCACTAATTAACTAACTTGCTTTTGTCTCTGTTTACAGTTTTTTGTGCATATTTGGTTCTGTGGCCTTGGCCTAGACTGCCCAAATGTCTGGTCAATCTGGACATTTTAGTTGGGTCATCCTTCTACTTCTGCTGGCTGGAAGACATTTCATCCCTTTTGGGGACTGTTCTTCTTTTGATTCCTGACATCTGGTGGGGCTTGATTTGGACATTAGGATTCACCCTGAGCAATCACTAGATGGCAGCAAAGAAAAACAGAATCCTCTGATTCTTTACTGGCACCTTTTAGATTAGTAGAATCTCTAATTGCTAAATTCATTTATTTGTTTCATGTTTCATTCCTATTAAATTCAAGAAAAGAAATTAATTTCAAGGAGACAATATAGAAATTGTTTTATGAGAACTGGAATCTATTCACTTTTCAAATGCATGTTGTAGTCCAAATTGATCAACAATGAAGCCAACTTTCCATTGAAAAACTGACAATGATTATGCAGAAAATTGTAACATTTTCTCTTTGCTAACACTGAATAAATTAAAACTGTAAATTATTATTTTGGATAATTTGTGTGCAACATAGCTCTTTCTGACTTGAAAAATAAGGCACAAGGTAGTCTAGCCTGCATCAGAAAATGAGTTAATACCTTTCCCGAGATTCACTTTGTGAATTTCCCAAGATACACTTTGTCCAAATAGAGGAAGAAGTTTCTTCTTTACCAAAGCCTCAAGCAATGGGATATCTCAGTCTCTCACTGCTTACCAGATATCACAACAATTTGTAAACTTGTCTCTAGGAATAATTCCGAGGAGTTTGCTGTGAGCAACCACAGCAAATGAGAATTTCTCTGTTTCGGCCACCTAAGAAATCTGTCACATGTTTTAATATGTCAGTTATACATGTGCTTCTGTCTGACTTGAATCTGTGGACCTAAAGACTTCAGGATATGATCAATGAGAGATAGCGGACAAACACATGTCAGAGTAAACATGTATTAAGGTTGGAAGTGTTAAGCACATTAGCTGAAAATAGAGAGTGCTGGTGATGTGATGTGACCTTCTCTTTCAATGTCTCCTTTTTTCCAATCTTAAATTCAGCTCTTTTAAAATAAACTGCTGAGTGAAGGAAGGTTTCAAAGATCAATTTAAATATGATTACTATGAAATCCATCAATAATTCTCTAGAACTGGAGCTGCTTTTGGGGGGAAAATCTAGTGTGGGGATTTTTTCTTTTCATCTGATGGATATTGATATTCAATAACTTTACATTAAAGTCACATTATATTTTACATTTGGTATAAATAACCAAAAGCCAATGAGATGCTTCATCTGACAGAGACTTTACATTGTACCTATGGCCTCTTTCCATAGGATCCTCTGTGTTTCTCTATAGAAAACTAAACTTTAGTTCCCGTTGCTATAGTTTAGTCATTGACTTGCTTGTGATGAATGGAGGAAGGCAAATACTTAAGCAAATTCAAACTCCAAAATAGAATTTCCCCTCACTCTTTCCTTAAATAAATAAAAAAGTATTATATGGATAGACTCTAATAATGGATAGGGCTCTAATAACCTTCCATAATAGAAGATCTGGATCTAGTTCTAGATTTCTGGATACTTTGGTGTAAAATTTGATGATAATTTCTGGTTTCTAATTTACAACAGCAATAACATTTCTTGACCACCAGTCCTAATTTGTGTGTAGTAGTTATGGTTTCTGGTCTGTAATAACTCACGGAAGTTTGAAACTTAGTTGCGCAGCTTACTTTAGGGAATGTATGCTTCATGGATGTTATAAATATGCTCCCGAAGAGAAAGAGTGGAAGCTCTTTTCATCAAATCTAAATATATTTCTAGCTGGGAACATCCCCTTTCCACCTGCCACTACTGAGACCTGCTCAGTTTTTGTTTTTAAAGAGGGGAACAGGAGAGAAACTGAAAGAAAGTATGCTGCAGGCAAGGACAGTAAAAGAAGGAAGAGGGGAAAGAACAGGTAGGAAAGGAAACAAATTCAGATTTAAAATTTATGGATAGAAACAGTGATGGACAATGGAAGTAAGACAAGGAGTAGATATAAATAGGAAAAATTAGAAAGTAGGAAACAAGAACCAGGAGTTTGAGGGACTGCTAGAATCTAAAGGTGGAAGAAATGCATAGGAGATTGTTTCAAGAAAACAGCTGAGCCAGGATGAAGGGGGAAAATCCTCATTCCATTGTCTTTCATGATTGTCTTTCCTTATAAAGGGTGCCTACTAATAGGTAGTGCATTAAGATCAAGCGACCTAAATAGGTAGTTAGCAAGAGTTTTCATCTATTTGTTTCCATCTAAGTCAGAATATTTGACATTTGGGATAGAACACATTCTAAAATGCAACTTTAACTCTCATTGCTATATTTATAATATTGTTTATTACAATGTAAGAAAAACCCTTTATCCTTACTTCATCTGATATTGATTCATCCAAGAATAAAAGGAGAGTTAAATCAAGATTGCGATGACTGAAATAAAACTCATTTAACACCTTAGTGGCTTCTTAAAGACAACAAAGTTTAATGCCAATTTATTTAACGCTCTCAACATGTTAGATAATGCTTACATTTCTCAATATTGGGTAGGTCATCTCTAACATATATTTCCACAACAATATAACATTTTTATTGCACATTATTAATTTCCCATTTTTACTTCCCTAGTTACATTTCTAATTTTCAACCAAATTCCTTTTCTAATTTAAGTAAACAATCTATTATTTTAACCTTCCTTCCTTCCAATCAAAAGAAGCAATTTTAAAAGGATACTTTCTGGGTATACCTCACAGCACTTTTATTACTGCTTTACCCTGTTTTGTGCAGTTGTTATTCTCCTATGGGGGAAACAAAAGCTAGGACTTCTCTTGCTAAGTGTGCCAAAAGTAGTCTCAGTAGTTGGTAATTTTCTGACTTCTTGGAAAGATGCTAATTATAATGATGGCTAATGCCTCTTGGAAAGTCTACAAAGGACCAGACATAAATATTTTCTCTGTCAACTTAGAGGTGAGAAGGAAACAAGTTCCAGCCCCATGTGTCTTGCAGGGAATTAAGTACTGTGTGTCTATAAAAGAAAGAAAAAAGATTTTAAGGATGTTGAGAATTATTTGACCGAAAGGTGGATTACACATTTTCAAAGAAATTTGAGTCATATTTCTATACCACTGTGAAGATTTAAAGAAAGGGACTGATGCAAAGGGGATCTGATCAATTCCCTGCTTTGGATCAAATCTCCGCAATCATTAAAAGCATCAAAATGAAGCAGGTGGCTCTGAATGACTTTGGAGAGCTGCTAAGGTACTTCTCAGATCTGCAGCACAGCTTCTAGCTTTGAAGACACTTAAATGTTGCAGTTGTTCTTAATTGCACAAAGAGAAACTTCAAAGGTTCTGTGAAGGCGGGGGCAAATGACATCACAATGCAAGCTCTGCCCCTTTTGTGCATGCCTCCTGATGTCACTCAGAGGTGACAAAAGAGGTGGAACTTGCATCGGTTGCTTTTGTCATTTTAATGAATGCTTCAGATCTTGCACACACCTCTGAATGGGTAATCTGGTACTGACATTAGTTTTATCTTCTTTGCAAATGCTGCCCCTCAGAGAGTTTTCAGTAGGGATGCTCTGCTTCTATGTGTCTATTTGCTAATTTTGTAGTAGTTTTGCTAGGAATGAGGATGAGATATTCTGCTGCTATTTAAAGCAACATTAGTTTGCACTCTCTTCTGTGATCCTTTAGTTTTCCTAATTTAATATTCTTTTGTCTGTAACCTTCCTTATCTTTGGCTTGCTTATAGCATAGTCTCTTTATCAAGTCAGTTTATTGTTCTTCAGGCCTTTTCAGTCCCTGTTCATAGCTCCTTTCACCCCCTTTCATTTTCCTCATCTTAAAAATAAATAAAGCTGTTTTCTTTCCATAAGTTATCTATCTCTATTTTACAATGCTTGTGTGAAACTTCCTCAGTTTTGAATGTTTCTGAGGTAGCGTGCTTTTATATTAGATTGCGGTTTATAATTCCAAATATTTGTTTATATCACAGTCTACTGTGTACACTAAGAACACAAATTTCTCAAATATTGGTTTTTCAAAAAAATGTTGCACAAGAAGCACATAACATGCTATTCCCAGAAGAAGCTAATCTTTCCAATGAGCCCTGCCAATAAGTTTTCCAGTTTAAGGGGAAAGAGGGTATGTGTGTGTGACAGCTAGTGAGTGTTTTGATCTCTAATTTAATCAAAATAGGACTTTTCCTGCATTGCTTCAACACAATGTTGCTATAAGGCTCTTGGCTGAAAAATGTAAGAGGCTACTTGCTACCTTTCCTTCATCCCTGCTCTCTCTGTTTTAAAAGCGGTAGAGCAAGGATATTCATAAAAGTAATTATGGTGAAGCTATCTGATTAAAACATTGCAGAGTTAATGTTTTAATCAGATACCATAAAGGCTATCTGATTAAATATCCATAAAGGGTCAATTATCCTGTTATTTTCTTCCAATTTTCAGGGGAGGGGGGAGACGGGCACCTATATATTTTTCTATCTCTTTCTGTTCTCATTTAGGGTAAATTCTTTTATCAAATCATATCTGGAATTGGTTTGAATCAACTCTTTAAAGCTTTTGAATGTTGAAAGTTAAATTCAGGTTGAATCTTGACACCTTTGACTTCTGATCCTGAATCTAAATCAAACCTGAGTTGATTCACCTACATCTAATCAGAATACTTTTACTTTTAGAAGCAGCTTGGCTTCATACGCACTCAGACTATTGTATGCACCCTTCTGAGAGTCCTATTGGGCAAGAATGGAATGATTAAAAACAGAATTAGAGCCGTCAGAACAAAGGATTATTCATTGACTAGATAGGATAGGATATAGCAATCTGATTTTAAAATAAGCATTTCCAAGAACAAAGGAGCTTCCTTTTCAAACCCACACATTTAAAAATCTGGATGATTAATAATGGCTTTCATCCAATTAAAATCCAAATGACACAGAGATAGACTGAGCTGAGTTGCCAAAGTTCAGTTCAGATCAAATGAATGGCATCAAAAATATCTCCAAAGTGCCCAGGTTCTGGAATCAATCCAGGAAAAACAAATTTGAGAGTTCCATCATATTAATATGGAGCAATTGCTTGAATGAGATTGTATGGAAAAAAATGAGCTGATAGTGGCAGCAGCAACTGGCACAGAAAGTCAAAACCTACCAAAGCCTTCCTTGTAATCTGCCAAAGAATAAATGTATCAAGGGTTGGTCCACATCCTATGGACCACCATTAAATCATGCTTCATATTAACTAAGTAATACACTGAGATCATATTTTATATTTTTGGTTTCCTCAATCTGGATGACAATTATGGCAAATTAGCAAAAAGCTAATCCACCACCGGATTGGAGGTGATCCAACTCTTATTGTTAGTCATAAAGAGTCCTAATCATCATGTAGATTCTTATGAGATGGATCCAGTCATCTCTGTAATTTATAGTGTTGATGATCGGGACTTCTCATAATTGATGTTGCACATACAGTATATGCTGAACTGATGAAAATGTTTCATACTAGGATACATGCTCTGGTGCCACATTAGATAAACTGCTACTGTTTTCAAAGGGAACTATTGGTCTAACTCTAGGATCTTTCCTCCTTGTTCTTGTTACCTGACCATCTCTTCTCCTAAAAGCATTAAAGGACAACCTTTTGATGGCTAAGCCCATGCTGAAGTACTTTTGCACTACAGAAGTCAAATCCAATTCTTTTATTACAATCACAAATGACAAAGATCAGATAATAAAATGTAAAATGTAGATTACAAGACAAAATTAAAAATAGTGGGGGAGGGGAGTCAGGTGACATTATGCTTTCACTATTGGCTGGCAAATAGGTGGCCATTCTCTTTGTTATATCTTGATTAGTGTCTGATAATAATAGTTAAATATAGAATTTACTGTATCTGTTTTGCCTGAAAATTGCTGGAGAATTTGACTATATGGGACTTTCAGAGATATCAATAGGAATTGCAGTAAAAGAGGACATGCTTGATTGTTTCTATTCCTCCAGAACTGTATGGACATAGTCTTTCATGTATAGGTGTTTTATTACATCTGCCAAATAGAAGGACAGAAGGCAATATATTATGTCTAGTTCAAAATAATTCTTTCCTTAGGCTAAGAAGGTTAATATAATCAAATAATCTGCAGATTTCCAGGTGTTCATGATGATGAGCATTCTGTAGCACCATGTTAGGTAGTTGGTTGATTTGTAATTCTGCATCCTCCTTTGATATATACTCATTTTGACTTGAACATAGCCAGCAGAGATAAACTATTCTTTAGATAGGTCAATATTGGCTAATTTATGTTCTACTGTCAAAGCCCATAGAGAAGCATAATCCTCTATTAAAGTCAATGGTGCTAGGTCTATTGAAAAAAAAAACACCCCAGATGTTTTGACCAATAACTCAAAACTGCCTTCCAAGCCCTATGTTCAGTTTTGACCATCTGTATTTCAAGGTTGATAGGGTTGCATTAGAGATCATTTTTTGGTGTAGCAGGAAGCAGGATGTCAAAATTTCAATTTGTATGACTCTGTGAGGTTCTTCTTAACAAATAGGTGAACCTGTGCTTAATATAAAGTTCTGGGCCAAGGTTTTGACCTCAAAGAGTTTAAGGGCTTCAAGGACAAACTCTAATTCTCTCTTCTAATCTTCTAATGGGCAACGAGGATCCAACTGCTGTTTCATTTATATCTTTACGGTGGGTTTCTAGGACCATGAGATATGGAATATTTTCCCATTGTATTTGAAGGAGTACACTTGTTTTATGTGGGTTCCACCTGGCATCCATCTATGTGACTTTGCCTTATGGGCACAAACCATTATTTTGTACTTCTGAAGGTTAATGTTTAGTTTATGGACACAAAAACATGTATAATAGCATTCAGCAATCTTCTGACAAAACTCTGAGAATTAGAAATGACAGGAGAATCATCAGCATATAGAATTAGGGTAACATCAATAATCTTCAATATGCTGATGATACAACTCTCCTCTCAGAAACCAAAGAAGACCTGGAACATCTGATCAAGAAAATCAAAGAGGAAAGTGAGAGTTTTGGTCACTTCCTGAACATTAAAAAGACCAAGCTCATGACCACTGAAAGGAACGGAAACATCAAAATAGAAACTGATGATGAAGAGATAGAACATGAGTAAAAATAAAGTTTCCTAGGATCACAGATAACTCAAAGCAGTGAATTCAGCACAGAAATAAAGTGTTGGATTGCACTGGGTGACACAGCAATGATGAACATGATCTGAATATGGAAAAGCAAAGTCATCATCCTGGCAACCAAATGTACTTTAGTTTGCTCTATTGTGTTCACATTGCTACCTATGTCTGTGAAAGTTGGACCTTAAAAAAGTAAGACAGGAAGAAAATCAACTCATTTGAGCTGAGGTACTAGAAAAGCCCCCTATATATTCCTTGGGAATCAAAGGTGACTAACAAGCAAGTACTAGAACATATAAAACCAGACATGTCACTAGAAGGCAAAATAAAAAAGGTTGTGTCTCACTTTTCTTTGGTCATGTTGTGTGTGGAATTCACTGGAGAAAGCAATTATGTTTGGAAGAGTTAGTGATGAAAGGAAACCAGGCCATCAAAGTGTCCATGATGGCTGGATGCTATTGAAGCTGACAATAGCCTGAGTATTGAAAAACTCAATGAAATGGTGCAAGATTGGAAGATGTGAGAGACCTGGCCCTAGAATCACCAAGATTGGACTTGATTGAACAGATAGCATCATCAGGGAGCATGGGCAACAAGGGGATCTAAGGTTCTCACTGTATCCTTGATATGAAAGTTGGAAAGTATAAGTATTAAAATACATTCTTGTCTGACACTTTTTAAAGGGTGTATTGCATGTTCCTTGTAAGCATCTAACATGAAGTGAGATTTTGGTATATAGCTTCTTAATTAAAAAGAACATCATCTGTTGATGTTGGTACTTCAAAGTTTTCCCATAACAGGGTTTGATATATTGAATCAAACATTGAAGAAGCCAAGAAATGCCCTCTATAAGGGAGATGTATATTTATAAATGTATTTCTCCATTATATGGTGCAGCACAAATTCTTGATATACTATACAGTGTGTTATATAAAATTCATCTTGTTCCAGTCTAGCCAGTCCTGTCATTTCTGCTTCTAATGTTTAGCACAGATAATCCTTGGTTAATGTCCACTTATTAAATGACCATTCAAAGTTATGACAATGCTGAATAAGTGGTACTTATGAACGATCCTTAAAATTTATGTGATCAGGATCTGGGCAGGTGGTGACTGCCTTGAACTTGCAAGAGTTGCAGCATCCCTCAGTCATGTGTTTGCCATTTGTGACTTTCCTTGCCAGTTAGTAGGAAAGCTGGCAGAGAAGGTCACAGGTTGTTCTGGTAACTCTCCTATATCCCACAGCAGTCACTCAACCCCATCCCACCCCATCCTTGCTCTACATTGAACCAGCCCTACACAACTTTGCATGCCCTTTCTCATCTGGCAGCAGATAACCCATGTTCCAGCATGCTTGTAGTGTACTGGCTACTCATGTATCCTTTCTCACCTCCATGCCATCCACACCACCACCAGCAATTTACCTGCTGGCCTGCTTGTGAGTTGCCTGGGATTTGCAAACTTCTGCTTACTTTGATTGTAAGAAGCCAGAAAAAAAGTTACAAGGAAGCCCTTGGTTAACAATCCATGAACTCACTTAACAACAGTAACAGGGACTACAGGATTGCTATCACTAAGCCATGTGAATTCATGTTTTATGACTGCACTGCTTAGTAGTGGAATAGCTAGTCCCAATTACCAAACTTAACTGAGGACTACCTGTATAAATGGGCAAGTCTCTTTCTGCACCTTTCTTTTAAATAGGGGCCAGCAACACATTTCTCCAGTCCTTGGACAAATCACCTGTTTAGTCAATAGAAATTAACAGAGAAGCAAGAAGAGTTTGTCTGTTTCAGAGAAAATTACATGTAGCCCATATCAAAACAAAGCACTCTTTCATCCACAATTCATTGAAGAAAGTCCTGGATGAAGAGACAGGTCTAGAACAGGCATCTAAAGGATGTACAGTATATTTTAAATTTTATGCAGGTCGTGCCTTTTATTCCCCCCCCCCAGTTTACTGCACCCCCAAAGAAAGCAACCCTGATAATCCAATTTTGATGATTTGGCTTCTGAGCTTGGATGTCTCTTAGCTGGGAGAAAATAACAACAAAACAATACAAAACAGTCTGTTCATACTTCTTAATTGCATAACATTACAGTAAGACAGAGCACATGTATGGAATGTACACATATGTGAAAGGTTCAAGCAACCAATCATATATTCATTTTTATATCTAGATAACCTAGCTGCATTAGCAACACTTTTGCATGAAATAACCATTGTACCCAGATGCACAGATGCCTTCTTTCATTATTAAGCATACTGCAAAACAACAATCCAACTGAAGTGCTCCAGTCTCTCAACCAGTGGTGGGATTCAAATAATTTAACAACCGGTGGTCTGTCCTAATATTTCTTCCACCAACCAGTTCACCAAACTGCTCAGAACGTTGACAACTGATTCTTCCGAAGTGGTGTGAACTGGCTGAATCCCATCACTGCTCTCAACCATATACTTTTGAAACAGCCAAGTGCAATACTTGTATGGCTTTTAGATTGGAATATTTTGAGCTTAAAAAATTATATATGTCTCTAGAAGCTTCTGAATAATAAAAATGGGAGTGGCTTGGCAGCAAGTAAAACAGTTTCACCAATCTCAAATCTATGTATCCAGATATCCCTTCTGCAGCCCTCTTTGTGCACCATCTGTAGCTTCCAAATCCATACAAGAATTGTTTCACATTGAGTGAATTATACTAATCTAAATGTGATTTTGTAATACTACCTCTAGCACTCCATCTGCGGTGTCCATGACTAGGAAGGGATATATCACTGGTAATACCGATGCCTGCTCATGCAAGTCAATTGGGTCTTCCATGACAGTAATGACTCTAGTAATACCTGTTCTGCCATCTCATTTAAAACAAGCAAATGGCCCAGTTCAGATAAGGAGGAACCATCCATCAAAAGGATCCATCTTTCCCAGATTCATCTCTATTCATTAGGCTTCATCATTCAATCGTTACATCCAGACATTGTTTCAAAACATGCGCAGCTTCTTCTATGACAGGTATTATGTCACAGTGTTTTCTGATGCCTTAGAGCATCGTTGCCAGCATACTGAAGTACAACAGAAAAATGCAATTCTCTGAAAGTGCCTCTATAAACAGGAATGGAGCCAGTAGAACTCAGTGCCTCTCTCTCAGGGAAGTAAATCAAATACTATGATTAAAAAAAATGAAAGCAGGGGTAAAATTAAAAAAAATTCCTTACCACTTCTGTGGGTGTGGCAAGGTGGGTGTGGCAAGGGAAGGATATTGCAAAATCTCCATTCTTACCCCACTCTGGTGCCAGTCAGTGGTGGTATTTTCCGGTTCTCCGAACTACTCAAAATTTCTGCTACCGGTTCTCCAGAACCTGTCAGAACCTGCTGGATTTCACCCCTGAATTATATTTACAAGATGTTAGGTGATGTCTTGCAGAATAACAATCAGTTTTTTCCCTATCAGCAGCTGTTTTACAAATCTGTATGGGAAAAAGAATGTTTGTAAAAAAACCACTTACCTGGCAGGGGAGAAACCATTATCATTGTAGTAGATTACTCCAAATATAAATGCGCAGTTAAATGTACTACCACTTGCTGGTTTCTGCATCATTTAAATTAGAGAGCTCATTTTCTTGAGCAGACAAGTGCTTGTTGAGGTACCGTTCTTAACCTTCTACAATACTTTGTATGTAACAACTCTTCACTTAACAAGTTTTTAGTTATAAAATGTACACATAAACTCTTGCTTAGCTTCAAGCTATAAAGGGTTGTCCGATTAAAGTGGCCTTGTATTACCCTTGAAATATATCTGAAAAGAAACAATTTGTAGAAGCTCTAGAGGAAACGAACTCCAGAGTAAGAGGGTAATAACTGAAAATGCTTTTTCCCCTCTTAAGATATATATCGACATCTTTTTAAAAACTCATACGTGAATAAAATAGCATAGATTTTCACTTAAGCTGAGAATATGCGACCTGTGACTAACATGTTGTTATTGATGTAGGATGGATTAGTTTTAATATTAATATTTTCAAGTAATTTACAAACTTGAAAGGGTGCAGAGGCTCAGTGGTTAGAGATGCTGAGCTTGTCAACTGAGAGCCCCAGTTTGAGACCCAACCACTGTGCAACAGGGTGAGTTCCCGTAACTTGTTGCAGCTCTGGCCCAGTTTGCAAGTATGCAAATGCGAGTAGATAAATAGGTACCACTTTGTGGGAAGGTAAAAGCATTCTATGCGCCTCAGCATATATTCATGCTGGCTTTGGATAACACTGAATCCCTCAGCTAAGAAAGGAGATGAGCACTGAGAATCGGAGACAACTGGACAGAATCGGACACAGCTGGACCTTTAATTTACAAACTGTTATTTCTATCAAACATCTATTAAAGAGACATAACAATGCATTTCATTTCCCTTTATGGAACTTGGAAAGTGAGACTGCTTTTATTTCGCACTGATTGATTGCATTATATTGTCTGTAATATATTTTATCTTTTCGGTGCTACTAAGCCTGTGAGAGCGACAGTGATCATTCTGAAATCACATCTTTCCCAGGTATAAAAATAGGAAAGGAACTAACATTAGTTTTTAACTAATAAAATCTATAATTACTGTAGTCATATACATTGTGAACTTTTTTATATATGTGAGAAAACAGACTCATAATGTGCCCCACACAGCTATTATTTTTTTCATTACTTTTCCAATTTTTTATTGTTAAGATTGTCATCGTCCCCCGCCCCAAATGGGTAGCTGTCCTTGCAATTTGATGGAAGTCAGTAGGAAAATAGCTAAAAAAACGGAGTAATTATATTTGTTCTGCGTGCGTTTAGAATTATTATTATTTTAAGCATTGCTTAAAAATTCTGAAATCAACCTGTGGTTTATGGAGGTAGTTTATGTCCCTCCTGTTGTCGTTTAAATTAGGGTCACTGATACTTTTGTTCCTCGTGCTCTACCCAGGGCAAAGGAATTACTTCATATTCTTTCAGTGAAATGATTTGTATAAGCCATGTATTCCCTCTTACAAGCTTACATCAATTATCATCCCATTGTTGAAATACGACCACGTGTGTGCCAGCAAAAAAAAAAAAAGAGGGGGGATCTTGTTAGAAGTATAAATGGAAATGTGTCTAATCGACTAGCTTGCTGAGCACCAAACCAGAAATTATAATAAATAAATAATAAAAACTAACAATGCTATTGCTTTGTTTACTAGCAGATGAGGATACTAAGAATTCTAGAAGGCTAAATGGGTCAATACAGGGGTGAAATCTAAAAATTTTCCTACCGGTTCTGTGGGTGTGGGTTATTTGGTGGACGTGGCTTGGAGGTCAGGTGACTGGGTGGTTGTGTTTTTACACTTTACGCAGAACACAAAAAACGTTTATACTTTTACACAACACAAAACAACACAACTGACTCAGACACCATGCAAAAGCAGCTGTACTGACTCACACACAATGCA